>CAUJRU010001663.1:0-125999 GCA_963277665.1 Viscum album
AATTTACAATATTTCACTATTGATAAAAAAAATCTAGTATTTCAAAAAAATACAAATAAATCACCCGAAACATTTGTCGATGTGTATAAATAAATAAAAATCTATTTTATAAAAATAATTTACTAAAATAGTGGGATTCATATAGGGTATCATGCCAAATTCAAGAGGTTTCATTGGTCCAGGAAGGTGTGAGGTAGTCATTCATGGTTTGATCAACTGCATTCTCCAAGTTCTGGGTTGCCTCATTTGGATTTCCATTTTGGTTCCTACCCGGGTTTATGAGTTGGTTTCTTTGAAGACATTCAATTTAAATGGGATAAATTTTTGAATCTAGGGTATTATGAATATTATTATCTAATGGAAATAGTTACCTTTGTACTTGACTCCCCAACCCCAGGACTATCCACCCTAACTAGAGAGTTTGATTGATCATGAGTGTAGGCGGACATGCGCCAAAAGAAAAAAAACAAGAAAGGGAAAAGATAAGAGAATTTGGATGAGAATAGAAGAATTGGGGGAGAGTATAATGGGTGTCGAGATTTCTTAATTGGGTCCCCAAAAATGGTGCCAAAATTTGGCCACTCACAAATTTACCCAATTTCTAAGGGTTAAGCGGTCGCTTACAGTGTATCTTGGGTTGTCAAATCCTTAGAGACCTATAAAGTAACCTACAGACATGTACATCCTATGGATTGTTTTTGGATATGAAGTGGCCAACTTGGTATGATTTAATATGGTTTTAAATTAACTATAAGGTACTTAATTTAATTCAAATTAAAAGAATGAGTTAATCCTAGGTTATCACTTAGGGGTGGATTGCATGCATTCATCTTTCAACTATTTCAATTTCCTATATTTGAGATGGGTTCATCTAATAAGATTCAAAAAATTCAACACTTACAGGTTTCGTACTGAAACACCTTAATAAAACTGACATATACACTTGGATTATCAAATTTATGATCACTCCAAGGTAAAGGTTCGTATTAGAACATGAAGTATGTGGCCGTAATACTCAATAAGGACGAAGAAGTTTTAAAATCATAAAATAAAAATATCAACTAAAATAAGTGATTATACATTAATGGGATGAAAAATAACATCCAATATAGGACATTTATACTCCCTTGGATCAACCCATAAGTGGGTTAGCCCTCTATTTATTCTATGGTTTCAATTGAAGGGGGAAGTAGACTCATGAGGGGGGAAATGGAGAAGTAAAAAACAATGAAATAATAATCACTCCACCGTTGTGTGATAATTTCACAAGGTTTGGTGTGAATAAATTCAAAACTTGAACCAAATGTATCAAATTGATGTTAATAACAATATAATAAAAGGATAAGAAAAACTTTTAATAAGAAACTAAAGTGAATTGAACAACTTACATGTGAAAGACTAACTTGAGACAACAAAATCGCAGCATAACATTACAATGAATGAATTCTCAAAATATGATAAACTCCTGCACCACTACTGCTTTAAATAGGAATTTCAAGAGGCTTTGGTCTATCTCCCAATAGTTCAAAGGATCCCACTTGAGTATTGTAGGCCTAGGGTTGTGGAAAATAAGGGAGAGGAGACTTTTCCACCCTTGACCTGAAGTTGCATCCAACTTTCCTCCACTAAACAAATGCACCTATATAACCTTATAGATGTCTTAAGTAGAGTGTTCAATAGAAAACTAAAATAGAACCCCGGATATCTGTGAACCTTCTATAATATTTCAGAAAAAAATAATTTTTGGTTTCCGATATATGATTAAATTGGTGGGATGTTTTTCTGGGCCGTAGAATCTGGCCCAGAATTTTATCTCCAAACTGGGCCGCCTTAATAACCACCATGGAGGCTGAATTTACACTGGATCATGAATAATGATTTTCTACTATATATATATATATATTCTATCATCACATGAAATTTGGGCTTTATTGGGCTGGTATTGTGATCCCCACATTCTCATCAGTGGGCTGGTGTCCAATTTTCCTTCTCCAAAATTGTTTGCATGAAATCCCATTTTGGTGGTCATTCAATGTGAATCTTCCAAAACTCAACAAGTGTGAATTGTTCACAATATACTGAGAAACCTGAAAATTATATATGAAAATAAAATCAAGATCATTGGGTACTTTAAATGATGTTAAAAAATGTACCATATAATAGTGCATTTTAAGAAGGAATTACGATCATAATGTGAAATGACGTTCAAAGTGTCAAATGAACTAAATTGGTGTTTATGAATAATAAATCACATCAATATTATATATATTAACAATTAATATTAGTTTTATTAATTTTCTAATCATGTATACATCATTGGTGACTGACCACATCAACAACCTCAATACCATGTTCACTCAACTCATAAAGTTGGGCTATAAAATTGTGGATACTCTAATCCAGAGATTTCCATATTTGTATTACCAACTAATCATCACCCTCACTAACAATATCCTGATGGATATGATGTTATTTAATGATGTTTAAACTACGGTTGATGAATAATAAAGTCGGCTCTAGAATAACGAGGACAAATAGACAACTTCGCACAAATTAGAGGCTTTGTCAATGAAGAGAGGAATGAAGATGGAGCATGGTTCCAATTGGAGCAAAAATAATGGCAAGTCCAAATCAAGGAGTAAGAAGAATAATTTCACATGTTTCAATTGTGGAAAGAAGGGTCACATCAAAAATGATTGTTGGAATAAGAAGAGTGGTGAAAATATCTCTGAAGGGAATGTGGAAAGTACTTCAGGAAATGGAGATATATTAGTCAGTAAAGTAGCAAAGATGGCTGAAAGCAGACAACATCTCAACAATGCATGGATTATTGACTCAGGAGAAACATGGAAGATGAAGTCTTGACAGGAATGGTTCGAACAATATAAAACCATCCCAGAATGACTTGTGTACATGGAGAATGATCACACCCTAAGGATCGTTGGAGTCGGTATCATCAAAATAAATATGCACGATGTCATGGTACGGACCATCCAAGGAGTACGCCATGTGAAGGGCCTGAAGAAGAACATATTGTCTTTGGGACAATTGTATGACATCAGATGCAAGACTCGCACTGATAATAGATTGTTTAGAATCATGAAGGGCGTGCATGTGGTAATGAAGTCAAAAAAGATCTTGAAAACCCTGTCCATGCTTATGGGTGAAACATATAAGAAGGAAGATATAATTGTTACGTCAAATACCTTGATAGAAGCGTTGATAATGTTATGGCATCAGATGTTTGGATATATGTCAGAATGAGTCCAAAACATTCTTTTAGATCAGAAGTTGATGTATGGGCTGAGAAAGGTGTCATTACCATTTTGTGAGCATTGTGTTTTGATAAAAGAGCATAGGCTAAAGTTCGGGACTTCAACAGTGAAAAGTCAGATGATCTTGGAATTGATCCATTCTTATGTTTGGCAAGCACTGGTTATATAACTGGGAGAAGCAAGGTTCTTTGTATCATTCTTTGATGATTATTCTAGGATATGTTTGATGTACCCAATCAATAGGAAGGTAGATGTTTTTAAAATATTCAAAACATTCAAACCACATAAGTAACTTGAATCTAGAAAGAAGATCAAGTTCATGAGGAATGATAATGGTAGAGAATATACAAGTGAGGAGTTAAATAATTTTTGTCAATAGGAAGAAATCAAGAGACAGTTCAGAGTGGCATACACTCCTTAGCAGAATGGAGTGGTGGAGTGGATGAACAGAACCCTGTTGAAGAGAACATGGAAAATATTTAAGACTAAAGGAATTGCCAAAATATTTTGGGTATAAGTAGTGAATACCACCAGTTATGTGATCAACCGATCTCCTTCAATGGCGATTGATCTAAAGACACTGTTGGAGATGTGGATTGGTATACCTGCTGACTATTCCTAGTTACATACTTTTAAATGTCCTGTATATTCAATGTTTAATGACTAGGAAAGATCGAAGTTGGATTCAAGATCCAGGTAATGTATATTCTTGGGATACGCTGATGGTGTGAAGGGGTAACATTTGTGGGACCCCACTTCTCGCAAATTTAACATCAGTAGAGATGTCATTTTTACAGAAGAAAAGGTGAAAATGATAACTAGCCGATACATATATAAGGAGAATACATATACTACAATATTCTAAGTAGAGGACAAGTCCATGGAAGAACCAGTTTCCTTTGAGGCATTAAGAAAGCACGATGATCAATTACCAGTTGAGTCTGGACCACAATGGTCAACTCAGGAGAAAAGAGCACTAGTATGTCACTCATACTATCTCGCTAAGAGCAATATTGTGTACTGCATATTGATGGAGTATGAAGAGACATATTTTTTGTGGTGGTGACCTAGAGTCCAGATGTATCCTCGTGGATGGTCGTGATGAAATAGAAACTTGATGCTTTTCACCAGAACAAGACTTGGGTTCTTGTTCCATTACCTCATGAAAGGAAGGCTATCGAAAAAATGGATTTTTAAGATCAAATAGGATGAAAAGGACCAGTTGTAAAGATATATTGCATGACTAGTGGTGAAATGATATGCTCATAAGGAAGGTATTGATTTCAATGAATTATTTTCTATTATTGTTAGACTGGCGACTAATCAGATAGTTCTATTGATGTGTGCAACATACAGCTTACATCTACAGTAGCTGGATGTGAAGAATGTTTTTCTCCATGGTGATATTGATTAAGAGATCTATATTCTCCAACCAAAAGGTTTTTCAGAAGAAGGTATAAAGAGCTTCGTTTATAGGTTGAAAAAAGCTATGTACGGTCTCAAACAGGCATTGAGGTGTTGGTACAAGAGATTTGATTCTTATATCACAAGCCTTGGATACAACAGACTTCATTTAGATCCTTGTTCATATTTCATTGGTTTAGATGGTAATGATTTCATCATTATTATTTTGTACGTGGATGAAACATTTGTTGCAGTCCCCAACAATGATCAAATCTAGGAGACGAAGGCACAATTGCCTAGGGAGTTTGATATGAAGGTCTTCGAACCAACAAACAATATTCTTGGGATGCAGATTTACTAAGACAGAAATAATAGGATGATTTGGCTATAATAGAATAATTACTTACAAAGAGTCTTAAAATTATTCAATATGAAATACATTAAGCCAATATCTACCCCTCTTACAAATAATTTCAAGTTATCCTCAACTATGATTCCTAAAAGTGAAGCATAGAGGATGAAAATTTCTCAAGTATCGTATACATCAGTAGTTGGTAGTTTAATGCTCGTTGTGGATTGTACTACACCATACATTGCACATGTAGTGGGAGCAGTTATTCAATACATGGAGAATCCAGGACGGGAGCATTGGATCATGGTGAAGAGGATCCTGAGATACATCAAAGAGACGTCAAATATTGAATTATGTTATGGAGGATCATATTTAACTATTAGAGGCTATGTTGATTTAGATTTTATAGGTGATACTAACTATATAAAATCCACTAATTGTAATGTGTTTACTCTTTCAGAAAGAGATGTGAGATAGATTTCAATGTTACAGTCAGTTCTGGCTTTATCCATGATAGAGGCAGAGTATATGGCTGTTACACAGGGTTGCAAAGAGACTATTTGGATGAGAAGGTTGTTGGAGGAGCTCGAGCACAGACAGAAGCAGATTTCATTATTTTGTGATAGTTATAGAACCTTGCAGATTGTAAGTAATACATGTTTTCATTCCAAGACAAAACAATTTGGGGTACAATATCACATTGTCTGAGATGTGGTGGAGGAAGGAAGTGTGATCGTGAAAATGATTCACACTAAATAAAATATGGCAGATTTCCTAATGAAGATGATTAACTCTGATAAGTTCAAATGGTGAAGATCCTCATGTGACCTCTTAGAGATTTGAGCAGCATGTTTGGTATATAGAAAGGATGTGGATATGTGATTGGTTCTCAATCAAATCTCCAAGTGGGAGATGTTTTGACAAAATTTTTCTCCATGGATGGTGGTTGCTCCATGTTTTGTTAAAGGGGGTGGCATGTGGTAGGTGTTTGGTGGCCAACTCCACCAAACCTCCCAATGGGAGAAGGCAGTAGGTAGGGGTGAGGAAGTCTATAAAAGGAGGTTTTCCGTCTTGGTAGAGAGCATCAACTTCACCGGAAATCTCTTTGTTGGTTATCCTATCAGAGCGATAGTTGGTGAGGTGGTTTCCCCACTTATTCTAGAGAGAATATTACGGGGGTTTTCTCTTTGTAATAAGTGAAGGAGTGTGTACCCACTTTTATCCCATAGTGATCCTTCTATTTTCTCATTTTTTTTACCCATACATTTGGGGGGGGGTTCCATGTTACATCTGGTGTCATTTATTTTTCCACATTTTTCACTTTATTTATATCTCTTAATTATCGCTGCACTAGTGGGCTAATCATTTTGTGCTCCCAATATTTATGAGGGGAGTGAATCGATCATGAGACTGAACTACTACCCTTCATGTAAGCAGCCGGATCTAGTGATGGGGATGAGACCGCACAAGGACTCAACCTCCCTCACCCTTCTCTACCATGATCTGGTCGGTGCACTACCACAAATGGGGTAAGGGAAGTGCCTCATTTTATCAGTGCTAAAAAGAAAGTGCTGATAAATGTATCCTTTTTCAGTGCTAAAAATGCGTTGATAAATACATTAAATAAAAATTCATGTTTAAATTAATATATATTTTTTAATAATTCAAATATATATATTTAATGTTTTATAAAACATTTTTCTAAGATTATAATTAAATATATATGTGTTTCTAATGAATTTGGTCAATAAATTTATTGATCATACGTGCATATATGTCATGTATCATTATGAATGTTCATTTATATCTTACACTATTCTTATTATTCATGTTGTTCATTGATGGCTCTTTTTTTATTATGTATATTTAACTAGGTGCATATGATTAATTCATGCATGTTACCCATATATATACTATATTATGTTCTCAATACTTATAAAATTACATTAAATATTTTTAAAAAATAAATATATTTATTATATTTATAATTATTAAATTTTAATTATATATAAAAAATATTTAAACATATTTATTTATAATTATAATTGTAATATATATATATTTAAATAATTATAAAATTATAATAAATATATATATATTATAATTATATATATATATATATATTTATATATTTATATATTTATAATTATATACAAATATTTATAAATATATTTATTTATAGTTATAATTATAACTATGAATAAACATATATATGTAAATAATTATTAAATTATAATATATTTATTTATTATACTACTTATAAAGTTATAAATATATAATTAAATAAATATATACAAATATTTATATTTAAAATTCCTAAATAAACATAGATATAATTAAATAATTAAATATTTATAAAATATATATAAAATATATATATTTATATACAAATATCTATAAATAAATACAACTAGTTAAAAATAAAATTGTAAATAAATGTAGATATATTTAAATAATTAAAAAAATTTAATAAATATATTAATTATATATATTTATAATTTTATAATTATATTTTTTATAATTATATAAATATATATATTTATATTTATATTTATAATTACAACTATATATAATTTATTTATTATAATTTCTAATTAAAAATTAATAAATATTTATTTATTAGTTATAAATATAAATAAATATATTTTTATTTAAATAATTTCTATTTCATAAAAATATATTTATTATTGATATATAATGTTATATATAATTAAATAACTATATTTATAAATATATTTACAAATATATAAAAATATTGAGAAATAAATACAAATATTTATATTTATAGTTATAAATATATATATAAATATTTAAATAATTATAAAATTATAATAAATATAATAAATATATATATTAATAAAATTATAAATGTCAGGAATATTAATTTCTTATAATTTTATAATTATTTACATATATATATTTATATATATTCATTTATAGTTATTTTTATAAATATATATATTCATATAAATAATTATAAAATTAGAAGAAATATGTTTATATACATCTATAATCTTATAAATATATATAATTAATATAATTGATATATATATTTATAAATTTATAAATATAATAAGTATAATTGATATAAATTTATAAATATTTAAAATATAATTTTATAAATATTTATAAGAATAAAAATAAATTATTAACATTATATCTTTATCAGCACTTTTTAGCACTGATAAATGCCTATCTTTATGAGTGGTCAAAAAGCGCCGATAAATGCATGTTTTATCAGTGCATTCTATTTTAGAACTAATAAAACATACCTTTATCGAAGCTTTTTAGCTAGCACTGATAAAAGGTTCATCGGGTTTTATAAAGAAACCCTAACTTTCTCCTCCTTCCTCGCACCCCTCAAGCTCTTGCAAAATTTGATCACTGCAACCGCCGCCACCTCCTCCTTGTCGTCCTCTCCCACTAACTCCTCTACCACAAACCCACCTTCCTCGTGCACCTCTCCTATGTCATGTGCCTCTCATCCACCATGCGACTCTCCTCCATCGCACTCCTCTCCTTCACTGGAGGACTCCTCCGCTGCGCACCTCTCCTCCGATGTCGACTCCTCTGCTAACTCCTCTGCCTCGATGATTCCCTCAACTGTGAACTCAGCTTCCCCATACGCCCATCCTTCATTGTTATCCTCCACTAGAGGACTCCTCTATCACTTGCCTCTCCTCCATTATAAGACTCCTCCCCCGCGTGCCAATCCTCTGCCACGAAAGTACCTCTGACGTACAACGAACCACACCTCTGTGATGACTTTTCTCTTCTTTCTCATCTGTTGCTCATGTTTTTACAATTTTATATTAATGGTAATGTTGTGAAATGTATAGGCTAAATTCCCCGCTGAAAATTGTGGTCATTGGTGGTCCTCATCTGCATAGTAAATGAATTGCTTGTTGGTTTTCCTTTTTTCCACTATTACTACACTCTGATCTAATAAAATATTATCTCCACCGTATTATTTCTATGCCCCCATGACTATTCGGTAGCCTCTAACATACGATGATGGTTTCAAGAGGTTTTGTCTCATGCTATATTAGGTGATAGGTCAGGTAAACCCATTCTTGTTCATGAACAAATTGTATTAATGACTATATTTTTTATGAGTTAGGGAGTTATTAGTTAATATGATTAGGTATGTGTCACAATATATGGCATACCACATACTAGTGCATCATGAATGACATTTTCGATGGGATGCCCAACTTACCGTAGTTATGGGATTGTTGCTCTTTGTTTCCATTTTTACTGTTGTATGATTTCACCATGGGTGATACACTTGAGTTTGAATATTATGATTTAAGGGTGTTGGCTCTTGGATTATTCTTAAGATTCCCATTCCCATGCATCATTCAAAGCATGCATGATTAACATTACATATGCTTTTCTATGTGGGATGTCACTGAAAATTATGGTTTCGTTGTATGAAGTATCTGCAAAAACCTCTTTTAGCTCCATACATATGTTTCACCCACTTATTTATTAAGTAATGTTTCTATAAAAATAGATTTCTAAGGATAATAGAATCCCCTAGTACTTGTAATATATATTCTCCATACTCATCTACTTTTTATCAAGAGTTTTCATTGTCCGATGGATATTGAACATCACCTCTACTCTACTAACTCTAAAGAATAACTCTACTATAGCACCCCAGACATTTTATGGTATGTTTCTGTTAAATACATTCTATTCATCACTATGTTTCTTTGGAACAACACTAGGTTATTTACGAGATAGTCAAAACCTAGCCATTAAATATAAATTTTCCACTTCTATGTTTTGAATTTTAAAAAATTGTCATATAGAGTTGTGATCAGTAAGTCATTTGGAGTCTGATAGAACAAACTTGTTTTTTGTTGAATAGTAACATACCCTTATGAATGGAAATATTAATAGTAATATGACCCTTATGAATAGTAAATAATGAAATTATTCTATTTTCTTAAGGCAATAAGATAATGAGATCTTAATTAGTTTTTCAATAAGAAATAAAACAAATTGCTCTATTAAGATTGTTATTTTTCAAATTAACTATGAATTTATTTAAAAATAACATTAATGATATGAAGAAAATTAATTTTAAAAAATGGCATTTATTTTTTAATTCTACACGTCTAAAAATCGTTAGGGTAAATTTTTGGGATTTTTCTGAAATTCTATAATTTTTTATGAATAGTGAAATATGATAAAATATCGTATATACAAATTATGAGTGAAATACACTATTTATTACATCATAAGTGATGCATGGCCACTTGGTTCAAACTCACATGCCAGTATTACTATTTTAGGTCACATGAAAAAATTCTATTCATAATCTTGGGAAAAAATATTATAATAATGATTAAAATAATGAAAAATACCCCCTCTCCTCCACTATAAAAACCTTGTCACCAGTCCCTCTTCTCTTCACTCATCTAAGCCATTAATCTCCTCAATGTTCTACCGAAATACCCTTCCCTAGTCACTCCCCATGACCATGAATCTCTTGGTCTTTCCAAAATATCAAAATCCCTTCCCTTAAGGACGTTCTCGAAGAATTTATTTCAAGAGGTAAAACACCTTTCTTTTTCTTTTAGTTTCATTTGAATTTATATTTATTTGGTATCCTATCTTCATTTATTCTATCCAAATGATCATGATAAATCTAGTATCTTTATATACTAGATTTACATCATGTGAATGGAAGAACCACCATCAATATTCTAAGTACCTCCCTTTTATTTTTATAAACGAAATCAACGTCCATGAGGTATCAATTTATAACCTTCGTGGACGACGAAGTTTTGTTCTTCCATCATTCTTTCACTACTGGTCACGAAACAATAATTATGGTTTAACCAGGTCATAACATATGTATTTTATCTTTATTAATGTTATGTAATCTTTACAAGTTCATAATATGGAATAATAATATGAAACAAGTTTATTGAGCACAAAACTACCAAGCCAAATTCAAGCATATATTATTAACTCATCAAATTAGTCATCCTCATGGTATATAACCAGAATCATTATAATATCATTTATATCACTTTAATGTCACTGATAATATATATTAACAATTCTGGATGTTTAACCATATTTCAAACCAACTTCCATTCATGAATACAAGTAAACATATCATGAAAACAAGTATGAAAATGCTTCCAAAACAATAAGATTTAATCTCTTAAACCCATAAAAGCGGCCATTAAAGAACATAATAAGGTTATATCATATCAATTAAATGTTTATTAGGTTCTGTAATTATTTATTAATGAATCTAAATTTGATTATTCAGGTCATTAAGAACAATCAAGAACACACTAGAGAAAAAGGTAAGGGTTTTCTCATCTCGCATTCATTTCTGTGAGATTTTCATTGTTAGACACTTATTTCTTGTATCTGGTATATGTGTACTATAATTTCATATATAATAACATTATTATATTTATATTAATGTTATTAAATGATTCATTTTATGCTCATTATGTTATGGTCATATGATTCGACTGATAACATTGTGGTAAGGCACTTTGTCTCAACTACCTTTTCGTTGTGACTAACTTCGTATTGTGCACCTAATAAACATTATGTGGTGTAACTAATGCCAATTTGTTATCACTTTTCATTTAAAATTATGTTTATCTTAAATATTCATAATCTCATATCATGGATATGTTTGTTTTCTAAACTGTATACCATTTTACATATGGTGTTTTTTTAGAAAGGTATTTTAATTACGGAATTATTGATTAATCTGTATACACTACTCTACACGGATATTGATAATTCATATTTATCTTGAATTGAATTAATATATAAAGAATGCTTTGGAAATGAAGTGGAGGTTGGGGCCCTCTATAGCCCCTCGATGCATCTATAGGTCTCATGAGGAAAAACAGTTTGGCGATAGACCCTTCGAGTTTGTTTCCAAAAAATCAGATAGGTTTCTACCCACAGAACTAAACTGTTTTAACGGTATTATTGTTTCATGTGCCAGATACATTGAATCCAATTAATATGCATTGTTTTTACTCATTATCAGTTATTGTTATTATCCATGAGGATTCTCAGTTCGTTAATGGCATTATTTTTTCATTTATTTTCTATGCCATATTGATTATGTCAGATTGAATGTGATTCACTTATTATTATATTCATAATTCCTCTATTTTTAACCCTTATTGGGCATTTGAGCTCATCCCTTTCATTTTATACCTTCAACTGGTGATGAAGAGAAGATCTTCTATTGAGTTCTTGTGGATGCAGTTTTTTTTAGTTTTTATTATTTGTTGTACTTTGTAACCTTTCCAATGTAATTTGAGTAACATAAATGTATATAGTTTCTTCAAGACTGTTAAATTTATCGTTCCTTCTGTATTTTTATTCCTTATAACCATGACAATATCACAAGTAATGCACCGGCACCAGCCTAGTGGGGTCAGGGTGTTATAGTTGGTATCAAAGGAAGTTTAGTAGGAAACATGTAAACTAGCGTAGGATATGTATAGTTGGGAACAAATCCCTAAGGTAGTATTTGAGGATAAACATACAACAATGTCCTAGTATTTTGGTAAGGAATAGATTATGTAGATATTTTAAGCAATACGACCCTTTCTGAATACAATTAGGTAGAGGCGGCTCTGGCACAAATGTATCTAGGTGTAAAACTCAAAAACACTGCTTTGAGCTAGACTCGAATGGGAACTGGTGAATGACAACGGGCCTTGCGGCACTCTTGGTTACGAAACTCCTAGGGGATATGCTTAGGATAATTCACATTTTATTTACAATCCATTATGAAAGAGTTAATGCAAATTTCACCTCAGAGGAACCATGTTTATATGATTAGCTATGCACTTAATTTCAATCTATATTGAGTGATTTTCTATTTGAGATTCACAAACTAATCTAGTGTATCCCATTATTTAGAAATTTCATCTAATGGAAGAATGGGAATCAATACTCGTGGGAAAGGTAGGGATATCCCAACTGAGAAAGTCAACACTGTCAACATTGGAGCAGATCTGATCATGATATATTGGGACAACTTACTCAAGTTATAACGAATAACCATTCCACACCATTGTTGGATCGTTTCATGCGGCAGAAGCCCCCATATTTCTGCGGGACTACTAATCCAATGGTTGCTGAGCAATGGATCAAGTCCCTTTAATAGATATTCATGGCGTTAATATGTGATGAAAATGTAAAGGTAGTACTTGCAGTATATTGTCTCAAGGGCGACGCTGATCAATGGTGGTCCCTGATTCAAAATACCATGGAGGAAGATGAAATAGAAGATATGGAATGGAGGACTTTTATGTAAATATTCTTTGAAAAATATTTCCCTCATGGGAAACGAATAAAAATGAAGAGGAAGTTCCTTGGATTAAAATAAAGGGAAGAAGACAGTGTTGCAGAGTATGAGGCTACCTTCACAAAGCTGTCCAAGTAAGTCGTAGATTACGTACATGACTCAGCAGCCAAGATTGATCATTTCATTGAAGTTCTTAACCCAAGTATTTGAAGGGAACTAGCTTTTGAATCATTTTCATCATATGATGAAATTGAATCAAGTGCCATCAAAATAGAGATTGAATTTTCTAGATCACATTTTTCAAGGAAACCAATATAAGAAGCGGTATTCTGATAACAAAGGAAAAGAAGAAGCACCAAAGAAGAGAAAGGGAACGAATAGTTTCCAATAATGTGAGAACTATGGAAAGAATCATCCCAGGAAACGCTTGAAATGCATGGGAGTCTTCTATAACAGAGGAGAAAAGGGTGATCGATCTGATGAACGAAAGGGGAAGAAACAATTCAATGATGTTTAATGCTACAATTTCAGAGAGATGGGACACTATAAAAATGAGTGTCCTAAGAACCAAGGATACATGCCTCATAAAAAGCCAAGAGAGTAAGGGAGAGCCTATGTGATTACAACCGTAGAGGTTGAAGTTCCTAGTGACGTGGTGGTAGTTAATTTAATTGTTTCCTCAAACTTAGCCAACACTTTATTTGATTTTGGATCATTCCATTAATTTATATCCTCTCAGTTTTCCAATAAAATTAGATATGTCCAATTTTAATTAAGAAAGGATTTGTCAGTCAAAACTCCCAGGAGATATATCATTGCAACAAAGGCATGTCGACTAGTACCCCTCTGAACACCAAAATGTTCTTTAGTTTATAACCTTATCATCATACCCATGACCGAATTTGATATAATTCTCGGTATGGATTGGCTGTCAAATTATTATGCGATGATTTATTACAAGAAAAAAGAAGTTGGTTTTTTTGAAAATGGTGTAGAATATCTTATTTTTTGAGAAGAGACTTTTCTATCTGATTCTTATCTAGACCCACCCCCAGTATCTCTATTGAATTCAATTCTTGGAGAGGAATAGAACCTAATATCTATGGGTGGGGAAATAAACATTCAAATTGAAGATGTGAATATAGTGAAAGAATACATTGATGTGTTTCAAAAGGATTTACCTGTACATCCTCCTAGGGGGGAAATTGAGTTTTCCATTGACTTAATTCCTGGTGCAAGACCAATATCAAAGTCCCCATATAGAATGGCCACTATGGAGTTAGTGGAGCTAAAGAAATAACTAGAAGATTTGAGTGACAAAGGATTTTTTGACCTAGTGTTTCTCCATGGGGAGCCCCAGTCTTGTATATAAAGAAGAAAGATGGATCCTTGAGGCTATGCATTGATTACAGAGAAATCAATTCTATTAAAATAAATAATAAGTATCTTATACCCTAGATTGATGATTTATTTTACCAACTTCATGGAGATCAATACTTTTCAAAGATTAACCTTTGATCTGAATATCATCAACAGAGTGTGATGAAGGAAGATATTCCGAAGACAGAATTTTAAACCAGGTATGGGCATTACGAGTTTATAGTGATGCCTTTTGAACTAAAAAATGCACCATCTATTTTCATGGATTTGATGAATAGAGTTTTCAAGGAATATCTTGATAAAATTTTTGTGATATTCATCGATGATATCCTCATATACTCAAAAATCTATAAAGACCATGAGAGTCACTTGCGAGTTATTCTGGGAACTCTTAGAAGAAATAAATTTTATGGGAAGTTTAGCAAGTGTGAATTCTAACTTCAATCAGTTTATTTTATAGGCTATATTTTCTCTAAGGATGGAATCCTAGTTGATCCTGCAAAGATAAAGGCAATCCATGATTGGCCCACGCCAACAAACATAACAAAGGTATACAGTTTTATTGGCTTAGTAGGTTATTATCGGCATTTCGTGTAGAATTTTTTCCAACTGGCTAACCCACTAAAGAAGCTCACACGTAAAGGGGTTAAATTTGATTGGAAAAAAGATTGTGAAGAGTGTTTTGATGAACTGAAGAGAAGATTAGTCAATGCTCCTATATTGACTCTACTATCATGGAATTATGGGTTTGTTATTTATAGTGATGCTTTAAAGAAAGGACTTGGTTGTTTCCTTATGAAAAATGATAGGGTTATTGCTTATGCATCACAACAGCTAAAAATTAATGAAAAATTCTATCCATCTCATGATCTTGAGTTAGCTTCTATAATCATTGCTTTGAAGATATGGACACATTATCTCTATGGTGAAAAATGTGAGATTTATACTGATCACAAGAGTTTGATGTAAATTTTCTCATAGAATGAACTCAACATGAGGAAAAGGATATGGCTTGAACTACTCAATGATTATGATTTAATGATACACTACCACCCGGGTAAGGCAAATATGGTAGCAGATGCTTTGAGCAGAAAGAATCATGGAGTTTTTAACAAGATGAGAGTTTAAAGGGATCCTTTTTCATGGATCTAGTAAATATGGATATGGGAAGAACCATGGAAGGTGAAACATCAATGATTTTTCTAATGGTTTCCAAACCATCTTTACTAGAAAGGATAAAAATTTCTCAGGCTAATGATGAGGAGTTTCAAAATAAGATTAATGTTGTGAATGATGGGAGATTGAGTGACTTCATATATGAAGATGGAATTTTGAAATTTGGGAAGAGACTTTGTGTTCTCGATATACCTTATCTAAAAAGGGAATTGTTGGATGATTCTCATAGTTTTAATTTCTCTATACACCCTGGAAGCACTAAGATGTATAGATATTTGAAGGAACATTTTTTGTGGGACTACATGAAGAGGGAGATTGCTGATTTTGTGTCAAGATGTATGGTTTTTCAACAAGTAAAAGCTGGAAGGCAACAGCCTAGCGGAGTATTGCAACCACTTCTCATACCTGAGTGGAAATGGGATAATATCACAATGGAAATTTTCATGGGACCACCAATTACTCCTAGAAGGGAAAATGAAATATGGGTCATTATTGATCATCTTACCAAGTCAGCACATTTTCATGCTATAAGAGAATATCTACCACTTGAACATCTAGCAAGACTATATATTAATGATGTTGTGAGACTTAATGGAGTTCCCCCATCGATTGTTTCTGTTCGTGATCCAAATTTTACATCAAGATTCTGGAAAAGTCTCCAGAAGGCTTTGAATACTATACTTCATATGAGTACTGTATATCACCGTCAAACTGACAGACAGTCTGAAAGGACTATTCAAACTATAGAAGACATGCTGAGATCATGCTCCCTTGACTTCCAAGGTATGTGGGATCAATACTTTGGTGTATTTTTCCTACAAAAATAGATTCCATTCTAGTATTCAAAAGGCTCCATATGATGCATTATATGGAAAGAGATATCGAACTCCAATTTTTTGGGAATAAGTTGGTGAAAGAAAACTTATAGGCCCAGAACACATTGAAGAGACCATGACTAAGGTGAAGAAAATACAAGCCCATATTAAAGCAGCCCAAAGTAGGCAGAAGACTTATGCTGAAAACTGGAGAAAGGAAATGGAATTTCATGTGGGAGATCATGTATATCAGAAAGTCTCTCCATAGAAGGGCGTCTTAAGGTTCGGTATGAAATGGAAACTAAGCCCCAGGTATATTGGAACATTTGAAATTTTGGGAAGAATTGGAGCTGTACCTTACCATTTAGTGATGTCATCAATTATCTCTAGAGTTCATGATGTGTTCCACGTATCATTGTTAAATAAATACATGCCATACCCAACGAATATACTCACAAATTAAGGAATAGAACTGGAACCTGATTTGTCATACTGTGAAAAGCCTATCAAGATTCTTGACACAAGGGAGCAGGTAATGGGAAATCGAACTACTCATCTAGTAAATGTTCATCGGAGAAACCAGAATATGGGGGAAGCAACATCAGAACCAGAGTATTTCATGAAGAAGAACCACCCACATATTTTTGGTGGGCTATATACATAAAATTTTGAGGAAGAAATTTCTGAAGGAGGGAATAATGTAGCACCCCAAGCATTTTATGGTATCTTTCTGTTAAATACACTCTATTCATCACTGTGTTCCTTTTTAACAACACTAGGTTATTTAGGAGATAGTCAAAACCTAGCCATTAAATATAAATTTTCCACTTTTATGTTTTGAATTTTGAAAAATGGTCATCTAGAGTTGTGACCATTAAGTCATTTGGAGTCTAATAGAACAAACTTGATTTTTGGTTCATAGTAACATACCCTTATGAATGGAAATATGAATAGTAATATGACCCTTATGAATAGTAAAAATAAAGTTATTTTATTTTATTAAGGAAATAAGATAATGATATTTTAATTAGTTTTTCAATGAGAAATAAAACTAATTGCACCTTTAATATTGTTATTTTCCAAATTAACTATGAATTTATTTAAAATTTAAATTAATCATTTTTAGAAAAATAATTTTAAAAAATGGAGTTCATTTTTGAATTCAACATGTTGAAAAATGGTTAGGGTAAATTTTTGGGATTTTTCTGAAATTCTAGAATTTTTTATGAATAGTGAAATTTGATAAAATACTGTATATATAAATTATTAGTAAAATACACTATTTATGACATCGTAAGTGATGAAAGGCCACTTGGTTCGACCTCAAATGGCATTATTCCTATTTGAGGTCACATGAACTAAGACTATTCATAATCATGGGAAAAAAATTATAATAGTGATTAAAATGATGAAAAATATCCTCTCTCCTCCACTATAAAAACCCCCTCACAGCTCCCTCTTCTCTTCACTCGTCTATGCCTTGAATCTCCTCAAATTTCTACCCAACTACCCTTCCCTAGTCACTCCCCACGACCAGGTATCTCTTGGTCTTTCCAAAAGACTAAATTTACTTCCCTTAAGGAGGTTCTCGAAGAAGTTATTCGAAGAGGTAAAACACCTTTCTTTTTCTTTTAGTTTCATTTGAATTTATCTTTATTTATTGTCCTCTCCTCATATATTCTGACCAAATGATCATGATAACTCTACTATCATCTACATACTATATTTATATCATGTTAATGGAATAACCTTCATCAATATTCTTACTCCCTCACTTTTATTTTTATAAAGGAAATCAACGTCCATGAGCTTCCAATTTATAACCTTCGTGGACGATGAAGTTTTGTTCTTCAATAGTTCTTTCATTACACATCATCAAACTATAATTATGGTTGAAACAGGTTATAACATATTTATTTTATCTTTATTAATGTTTTTGAATCTTTACACGTACATAATATGGAAGAATAATATGAAACAAGTTTATAGAGCACGAAACGGCCAAGCCAAATTCAAGCGTTTAATTTTAACTCATCAAATGAGTCATCCTCATGGTATATAACAAGAATCATTATAAGATCATTTATATCTCTTTAATTTCACTAATAATATATATTTACAATTTTGATTGTTTAACCATATTTCAAACCAACTTCCATTCATGAATACAAGTAAACGAATCATGAAAACAAGTAAGAAAATGCTTCCAAAACAATAAGATTTAATCTCTTAAACCCATCAAGGAGGACATTAATGAACATAATAGTGTTATATAATATAAATGAAATGTTTTTTAGGTTCTGTAATTATTAATTAATGAATCCAAATATTATTATTTGGGCCATTAAAAACAATCAAGAACACGTAAGAGAAAAATGTAAGGGGTTTCTCATCTCACTTTCATTTCTGTGAGATTTTCATTGTTCTACACTTATTTCATTTATATGGTATATGTGTACTTTCATTTTATATATAATTGCATTATTATATTTATATTAATTCTATTCAATGATTCATTTTATGCTCATTAAGTTCTGGTCATATGATTCGACTGATTACATTGTGGTAAGGGACTTTGTCTCAACTACCATTTTGTTGTGACTAACGTTGTATTGTGCACCTAATAATCCTTATGTGGTGTAACTACCTCCTATTTGAGATCACTTTTCATTTGAAATTAGGTTTATATTAAATATCCATTATATCATATCATGGATATGTTTTTTGTCTAAACCATATAAAATTTTACATACGATGTTTATTTGGTAAGTTATTTTAATTATGGAATTATTGATAAATCTATATACTCTACTCTAGATGGATATTGATAACGAATATTGCTCTTATATTGAATAAATGTATAAATAATGCTTTGGACATTCAGTGGAGGGTGAGTCCCTCTATAGCCCCTTGATGCATCGGTATGTCTCGTGAGGCAAAACAGTTTGGCGACAGACCCTTCGAGTTTGTATCCATTAAATCAGACGGGTTTCTCCCACAGAACTAAGCCATTTTAACGATATTATGGTTTCATGTGCAAGATACATGACTTCCAATTAATAAAAATTCTCTTTATCCATTATCAGTTATTATTATTATCCATGAGGTTTTCACTATGATAAAATCTATGGATGCAAATTCATTCTCAATTTATTAATGGCATTAATTATTCATTTATTCACTATTCCATATTGATTATGTCAGATTGACTGTGATTCACTTTTTATTGTATTCATGCTTCTGCTATTTGTAACCCTTATTGAGTATTTGAGCTCACCCCTTTCATTTTCTACCTTCAACAGGTGATGAAGACAAGATCTTCTATTGAGTTCTTGTGGATGCATTTTTTTAGTTTTTGTTATGTGTTGTACTTTGTAACCTTTTCCAATGTAATTTGAGTTACATCAATGTATCTAGTTTCTTCAAGACTACTAAACTGATCATTCCTTCGAGATTTTCATTCCTTCTAACCATGCCAATATCAAAAATAAAGCACCGACTCTAGCCTAGTGGGTTCGGGGTGTTACATCCACACTTTGAAAATATATCAATTACCTACCATTTATGGGTATGGTCCTCATACAATTTTAATAACCTTCTCTTTTTACATGTCTATCAAATGAAAGTCCACCAGGAATTCTAACTTTTCCACCTTGAAAATGAAATCCTCAAAAAACCCAGGGGATTCCAGAATTCCTTATTTATAAGTTAATTCATAACTCGAGTAGGATTAATCTTTCTCAATCTCTATATTTTAAATACAAAGTAAGACATTACATTCATGATAACTCATAATACACTCAAATCCTAACCAAACTCATTATACCCAATATTAATCAGAATGTAAAAGTTAATGAGATCACATTACTTCTCTAATATGATTCTTCATACAAAAATATATTGATACCCCATCAATGTTATTGTACCCAATTCCATTGGATTTATCTTTTCATAAACCAATTCATTCATAAATCTTTTATAGGTGTAAATGTTCACTATAGCCTCAACAAATTCTATGTTAATTTATTATTTCTTAATAAACTCTAATACATTTATCTCATTTTTCATTATACTCTCATATCCTTTTACTCCCTTGAAAGGGTAGTAGTGGTTGATATTTTAGTGGTTCTTCCTCACTAACCAACCACTCATCTTCTATTTCTTTTCCATTATTCATTGATCTTCTTACATTTCTTTATAAAATGTCTCCTCAACCAACTTTATCCTCATCTTACCTTATATCTTCTAATATTTTTCCCAATTTTCATCACTATTGTCGGTTTTTTTAACAATATTCAAGCTTCAAGTTTCAGGGAAGGTGTTCCAAACCCCCATAGGGGAGAAGGGAAAACTCCCAACATGTTTTATCTGATAGGTATTATATAGGGGTCTAGGGGGACTACTATTTTTCAGGGGCTTGGATGGGTGTGGTTGATCTTCCAATTAATTGGGCCTGTAAAGGTCTTCTATCACCATGATATAGTTATATAAAAATACACCTTTGTGGGTAGGCATGTGGATGCATTGGAATTGAGAAGTAGAGTTTTGGGGGAACTCTCGATCTAGTAGTTGGTTTCATGCATATAGATTTTATTAGGTGTATTTATAAAGGAAGGATCCAATAGTACTTCATGTGAGAGACATATACATTTTTTTGGGGTGTACAACCAATTGATTTGGTGTGAGACAATGATAATTAGGATAATTTAGTATTTTTACTAAACTGGAACTCGAGTGTTTCATGGTCGTGAGTGTGGTCACTGACTATGGAACATATCTTTTGGGAATCTAGTGTTGTGGTGAAGGATAATTGATATAACTAGAGAATGGAAGCATGGATAAGGGATATCCAATGGTGGGGATCACAGTATAAAATGCTTGTGTAAATTATTATTATTGAACCAAACATTGTAATAATATGATTGAATCATACAAAAAGATTGATTTGTGATGAATCAAGGTGTTTTCTCTGTATCTTTTATAAGGTGCATCACTTGGATCCATGTCTTTGTGAAAATTCATAAGTGGATCTTTTAAAATTATTCAAGTGTTTTGAAATGTTTCTTAGAGGGTTTTCAATCATTTTAAATGATTAAGATTTATGGTTCATGAAGATTCCTTGAATGTTAAAAAAAGAATTGTGGTTTTGTGAAAGAGTGTTTGGAACTGATTGATTTATTTTTAGAAGTGTGTGTTATTTTAAAGGGGAGTTTCTGTAAATGGATGTTTTTATAATGGGATTTCAAGTGTGATTTTTAAATAGTTTTCAAAGAAATTTGAACTGTATTATTTCCATAATATTTAATGTATATATTTCTATAGAATTAGGAAAACCATAACATTATATCAATATTTTTTTATTTATATTTTTAAATAATAATATCACCAAATCAAATAATATGTATATGAATAAGTAATGGATGGATGACAATAATTTTTCAAAAGGGTATGGAGATGGAATGAAAGAGTTTATCAAGTTTGAAAAGCATATTAACCTTCTAAAATCAGCTTTCCTTGTTTATGATGTTGTTTGTAACACCCCATGAATTTGAAAAAATAATAATATTGAATGCATGAAACAATGAGTCTCTAAAAAACACCACTTTGTTATAACCTATCCAGTAAACATAATTTTTTCACCTCTGTGATTCAAATTTTGAAAAACTAACATACACAATTTTTTTCATTGAGATATTTAGAGTCTGATAAGCCAAACATAAATTTTGGTGAATTGTAACATTCCCTTATGAATAGTAATATGAATAGTAATATGAAACTTATGAGTAGTAAATCATATTATTATTTTATTATATTAATGTCAAGGTCTTACCCTAGTTTCCTGGATTTGGTGCCTTATTACATTACATTGGAATGATTATAATAAAGTTTTATCCCAAAGTAATGAATAATTTAGTAGATTTGGGAACAAGATATATATATAAGTTCAACATTACATCATGAAATTAAAATAACTAAATTATTCCATTAGAAACATCCATGCCTCCTATATTTTTCTTGAAAGTCACTTATACCTTACTTCTTCATATACTATGAAAATAAAAAAAAGGGTTTCCTCAAACAATCAGTAAGAGTAATCAATATAGTGTAAGATAATATAAACATAAATATTATGCATGTTGAATAATTTAAAACACATGCCTTTACAAATAATAAACTTAAACACATTAAGGAATGAATATGAGTTGAGTAAATAATTCCATAATAAAACATAATCATGGGTATTATACTAGTCAAATAAATACATGAACTTTAAATCTCTATCTTCATAATGAGGGAAGTACATATGTCATACTTTCTGAAACATACCTTCAATTCCTCGGCCAAGATGTCAAAAAATGAATAAGGCCTCAGCCAAAACCTTATCTCCAAATGGGCAAGGCCTCGGCCAAGTCCACTTCTATTTGTCTCATGAGACCTACTGATGCATCTAGGGGCTATAGTGGGCCCCACCCATAGCATAATATGTCCAATTAATTCCTAATATGATCATGGATAATCATAAACAACATATAAATTCATATTTAAACTCACATATGATATGTAAATAATTTTCCCCGAACATTAATCATAAACTCTATCCATTTTGAGTAAATTTGGTGAATGGTTTTAGGACAGAACATCCACAATCAAACTAGTCATAAACCATCTGATTAAATATGGTATATGACATCATATATGATTAATCCAAATAATACATAATAATCAACAATGGTGTTGAAACAGACGAAAATACTCTAATAATATCATTAAGTAATTCTTGAGATAAATACACTTTTATATTGAGAAGAAGAGTTCTTTGGGAAAAGTATTTGAATAAAAATAGAACTGATGTAAGATAATATTTTCAAAATAAAATTAGTTATTTTAGTTATATAATGGTTTCTAAAAATAGAAAATAGAGTTCCCTTGAAATTAGGTAGGAATTTAAGAAATTTCCTTGAATCCGGCTTGTATTTCAGAAATAATTTTGAAAGTTCCTTTTAAGATGAGTAACTCCCACATAAAATAAAGAATTAATATGGTTGGTAAACATATATAGAACACTAAAACACAATTTTTTAGTAGTACATAATAGTAAATAATAATTTCATTGATTTAATTAGACAATAAAAGAACCCCAAATGAAAATGGAGGTTTGGGTGGAAAACCCTTACCTTAAGTCCAAATGTTTTTTTATCTTGAAATTACGGTCTTGGAATATAAAATTATACTTATTAATAACATAATTGAGAACCTATTAGACATTTATTTACTTTATCATGATTTTATTAATTCTATTATGTCCTTATTTATTAGTTATAAGATTGAATTATGTCATTCTAGAGTGTTCGTTTTCTTGATTTTCATAATCGGTTCAATTGTTTTTATGTAATTGAGTTCATGGGGAATTGATGTAAGTATCCAAAATTAAATTTAAATATTATTTATGAAAATAAGTAGTTGTTAATGGTCATTTATACCATTTGGTTACATGGAATGAGGATGAATAATTAGATGAAATATTAATGACCATCACTTAGATTATTTTAGCAGTATTTTGATAATTAAGAACTAGTTTGGTCATATGATTTAATATTATGAAAATATACTGATTAAAAAATATTAAGTATGTTATAATACATATATTTTATTCTGGTTCAACCGTAAAAATGGTTTCACAATTAGTAATTAAGGATAAATTAATGAAAGAAATGTCGTTGTCCATGAAGGTTGTAAATTGGAACCTCATGGACGAGGATTTTGTTTATAAAATAAAAGGGAGAGAGTTATAATATTGATGATGTTTTTTCCATTAACATTATATAATTTTAGTATATAGATGATACTAGAGTTATAGTGGTCATTTGGACAGATGAGTTGAATATAGGATAAGAAAAAAGATAAATTGAAATGAAACTAAATGAAAAGGAAAGATGATTTACCTCTTGTAATAACCTCCTTGAGAACATCCTTAATGGAAGGGCTTTTGGAATTTTGGAAATACCAAGATATCCTAGAAGTGGGGATTGACTAAGGAAGGGTATTTGGTCATAACTTAGAAAATTCATGAGGTTTGAGAGGAGTGAAGAGAAGAGGGAGTGAGGGGGGTTTTATAGTAGAGGAGTGGAGTGAATTTTCAATATTTTATTTATTATTTTATTAATTACCTCAATACAACCAATAGTGTTGTCTCATGTGAACGCTAATTGTAATAAGTTCATGTGAGTTCATGTCTAGTAGGCTTACATCATCCTTACATCAATTATGGCCCAATAAATCATGTATTTAGCATTTACAATAAATTATCATATTTTACTATTCACCCAAAATTCATGTATTTTAGAAAAATCCCAAGAAATCACCCTAACCATTTTTCAACAGGTAAATTCAAAAAATTAAATAAAATTTTGGAAAATATATTTATAAATATTTTTAATTTAATTTTTAAATAAAATCACAATTTCGTCCAAAAAAACCACTTTAAAACTATAACTCGTTTTATAACACCTTGAGAAATTAATCAGGGTCCCATAAATTTATCTTATAACCATAAGACAATAAAGTACCAATTTATGATTAAATTTCATGACAATAAATTTCCATTTTTAAATATTAAATTAATCAAAATATTTTAATTAAAACATTTATGGCATGCAAAATAAAAATACATACACTATGACCATTTTCTCACTTTTAAGATATCTAAATTGTATTTATACAACCATGTGTGAAGTTTCTATTTTTTCCAATTTACTATTCATTAATATTCATTAATATTCATAAGGGTATGTTACTATTCATACGTGTATGTTACTATTCACCAAAAATCAGGTTGGTTCTATTAGACTCCAAATGACTTACTGATCACAACTCTAGGTAACCATTTTTTGAAATTCAAAACATAGAAGAGGCAACGTTGTCGTTAAAAGATAGATTATAAAATTTTTTGTTTTGTAGGGACTCAGTTTTTCATGCATTCAATATTTATTTTCAAAACCTTGGGGTGTTACATTCTCCCCTCCTTAAAAAAATCATCCTCAAAATTCACAGAATGTTACCTCACAAAAATATTTGGGTAGGTCTTCCTTATAAGCTCATGAGGATCCCATGTTTCCTCTTTGATTTTATGATTCCCCCAAATTATCTTTACCATATGATTCGTATGATTCCTCAAAAATTGTTCTTTAGTGTTCAGAATCTGGATGGGCTCTTCACAGTAAGATAGGTCAGGTTCCAACTCTATACCATCATAAGTGAGGACATGTGTTGGGTCTAACATGTACTTTCTCATCAATGAGACATGGAAAACATTGTACACTTTGGACAGGCTAGGTAGCATAGCTAAATGATATATAACAGCTCCAATTCTCTCTAGAATTTCAAAATGGCCTATGTACCTAGGGATCACTTTCACTTTCTTTCCAAATCTTATAACACCCTTCTATGGAGATACTTTCAATAAAATGTGATCTCCCACTTGAAATTATAGATCCTTACATCAATTATCAGCATAGTACTTTTTTCTTCTTTGCGATATTTTGACATGACCCTGAATATTCTTTGCCTTTTCTTTTGTTTCCTCCCTAATCTCTAGAACCACAAGCCTCCTTTCTCCAACTTCATCACAACAAGTTGGTGTAAAACATCTATTTTCGTAAAATGCTTCATATGGCACCATTTGAATACTTGAATGAAAACTATTATTGTATGAAAACTCCACCAAAGGTATGTATTGATCCCACATACCTTTTAATTCAAGTTAACATGATCTAAACATGTCCTCTAAGGTTTGGATAATCCTCTCTGATTGCTTGTCAGCTTGTGGGTGGTTAGCAGTACTCAATCGAAGTTCAGTATCCAAATATTTATGAAGACATTTCAAGAATTTTGATGTAAATTGAGGGTCAAGATCAGATACAATTGAGAGAGGTCCTCCAGGAAGTCTCACAACTTCATTGATATAGAGTCTTGCTAGGCGATCCAGTGGAAAGTCTTCCATTATAGCGAGGAAATGTGCAGATATCATAAGTCGATCCAAAATTACCCATATCGGATCATTATTCCTTGGAGCTTTTTGTAATTCAGTGAGAAAATACATGGTGAAATCATCCCATTTCCACATAAGAATAGGTAGATGTTTCATGAATCCTTTGGATGTTTCTTTTCAGCCTTCACTTATTGAATTACTAAACATTTTGATACATAATCTGCAATTTCCCTCTTCATGTTATCCCATCAGAAATGTTCCTTCAAATCTCAATACATCTTAGTGATACTAGGACGTATGGAGAAATTAGAACTATTGGAATCATCCAATAACTCCATTTTTAGCTCGGGTATAGCTATAACACAAATACTCATCCTAAATTTCATAACACCATCTTCACACAAAAAGTCTTCCATCTTACCATCTTTCACAGCATTAACTTTATTTTGAATTTTCTCATCACCAGGATGAGAACTTTTAATTCTTTCTAATAAATATGGTTGGGAAACCAAATGAAAAATTATTGACGTATCACCTTCATTGATAATTCAGATATATATCCTCACTATATCCTTGTACAAAGTATCCTTGTGAATCCTCATTTTGTTGAGAACTCCATGATCCTTCATGATCAATGCATCATCTTCCTTGGTTGCCTTTCCTATGAGGTAGTGTATAGTACAATCATAATCCTTGAGTAGTGTGATCCATTGTTGTTGCCTCATGTTGAGTTCTTTCTATGAAATGATATAATTCAAACTCTTGTGATCAGCATATATCTCATATTTTTCACCATATAGATAATGTCTCCATATCTTCAGAGCAACGATTACCACTGCTAACTCAATATAATGTGTGGGATATTTGTTTTTATGAATTTTTAATTGCCTTGATTCATAAGAAATAACTCTATCATTATGTATAAGGACACAACCAAGTCCTTTCTTTGATGCATCGCTATAGATCACAAACCCATCAATCCCCGATGGTAGGATCAGGATTCGAGCTTTCACTAATCCTCTCTTCAACACTTCAAAATATTACTCACATTCCTTTTTTGATATGAAACTATCCTATTTACGTGTAATATTTTCATTGGGTTGGCTAAACGGGCCATGTTATGAAAATAATTCCGATAATAACCCGCTAAACCAATAAAACTATGCACCTCAGTTATGTTCATTAGAGTAGGACATTCTTGCACAAACTTTTTCCTAATAGGATCAAAAAATATTCCATCTTTAGATGCAATGTGGCCTAGAAATGAATCTCATTGAAGCCAGAATTTGAACTTCCAATATTTCCCATATAATTCATTTCTTCTAAGCATCTTCAGAATAGTGTGCAAGTGATTTTAATGATCTTCATAGCTTTTGGATTATACCAAGATATCATCAATAATACCATAACAATGTTATCAAGATATTCCTTGAAAAATATATTAATTATATCCATGAAAACAGAGTGTGATTTAGTCAGTGCAAAAGGCATTACTATAAACATTTAGTGCCTGTACCTGGTTTGAAATGTTGTTTTTTGGAATGTCTTCCTTCCTCACAAGAAACTGATGATATCCAGATCAAAGATCAATCTTAAATAAATATTTGGCTCCACGAAGTTGATCAAATAAATCATCATTGAGAGGTAAGGGATACTTTTTCTTTATTGTTATAGCATTAATCTCTCTATAGTCAATTCACATCCTCGTAGACCCATCTTTCTTCTTAATGAAAAGAAAAGGGGAACCCCATGGCAAATCACTAGGGAGGATAAATCCTTTTTCACTCAATTTCTCTAGTTGTTTCGTTAGTTCCACTAACTCAATAATGTCCATTCTTTATAGGGTCTGGGATATGATCCTTGAACTAGTAATTAAGTCAACGAAAACTCAATTTCTTAATCTGGAGGATGTCCAAGAAAATCCTCTAGAAATACGTAAACATATTCTTGCACAGTAGGTACATCCTCTATTTGAAAATTATTCTACATACCCATAGTTATTACATTCCCTTCCTCCCCAATAATTGAATTTAGTAGAGCTATTGGGGGTGGATCTAGGTTAGAATTAGATGGTTATGTTTCTGCCCGAAAGAAAAGGGATTCCAGATCATCCTAAAAAATTGTAACCTCCTTCCTCCTGTAATAATTTTTTGCATCATGTTTAAAAATACAATCCATACCAAGGATTATATCAAATTAAATCATGGTTATTCCAATAAAATCAGTAGATAAAGAACATTTATACACCATAATGGAGACTATCTGACACAACTTTGTTGCTATGATACTTCCCTTAGTAATTTTGACTTACAAATTCCTTAACAAATCAAATTGGAAATATCTAATTTTCTTAGAAAACTGGGAAGATATGAAAGAAAGAGATGATCCAAAATAAAATAAATCATTGACTAAGTTTGAGGAAATGATTAAAGTACCTGCCACCACATAATTAGGAACTTCAATATTAGCAGTTGTGATAACATAAGTTTATCCATGCTCCCTTTTCCATTTCTATTTCATGTTTCTTTGACACTTTGGAAAATCATTAGCATAGTGTTGCATTTCCCAACAATTATATCATTGAACATTAATATATTATTTCTTCCCCTTATAAACCTCAGAAAAATGGCATTTGTTTCCACATTTTTAGCATACTATATTTCCTATTAAACAAGCACCAAGGTGTTTCCTTCAACAATTATCACAAGGTGGAAATTCAACTATTCCCTTATTCCCAATTTCCTTACTTCCTTTTCCAGAGTTTTCAGGAAACCCTCTTCTTTTCTTTATTTCCCTTAAAGTCATAAGACATAGAGAATTTATTTTATATCTTGATAGCACGTGAAACTATCTCCTCATATGATGAAAAAATTTGGGACAGCAGTGCCCTTCAGAGGAATGGCTTTAGGCCATCAAAGAATCAATCAATCCTACTCCACATATTTTGTATGTAGTCTACATCATGCCTTTAAAACCTTATGAAGTTAGCTTCATACATTGAAACTTTATCATCTTCCTTTTTCTTCAAGTTCAGAAATTGCCTTTCCATATCTGATGGTTGTTCATGAGGAAAGTACTTCTCTTCGAATACTTCCTTACACTCCCTCCATTCCAAATCTTCTATCTCTTCCTCATCCTTTGTGTTTTTGATTAACGACCAAAACTGATCCAAATCCCCCTGATAGATGATAAACTGCCATGAATATGTTCTCTATTTTGTTACATCCCAATGTGAGAAATATCTTCTCTAGGGAACTTATCCACTACTCAGCTACAAATGGGTTTGTGGTCCCATTTAATGATGGAGGTTGTTGTCGCATAAAGAGATCTAAAAAAGCTCCTCCAAGTAGTGGATCTGGATGCTTCATATGGGTATGGTTATTTTCATAACTTTAATAAGATGTCCCAGTATAGTTATAAGTTTCTCCACACCAGTCACAACACCAAATCCATCATCATTATCCTGCATCGGAGGGCAATCCCTACATGGAATACACACCTTCATGTGGGTTCTATTCCTTCTATTAGGTGCCATTTCTAAATAATTTTATACACTATATTAGGTTCTGAATCATAATGTATAATATTAACTCCAAAAAATACTTAGCATAAATTTAAATACTATGTATAGGTAATCTCATAATCATAAACATGTTTTTTAGGAAAAAATTACATTTAAATCCCTCATAATGCATTGTAATGAAAATGTGAATTATCCTAAGTATATCCCCCAAGAGTTTCAAACCAGGTGCGTAGTAAATCTAGTTGTTGTGTACTAGGATACCCTAGTTCAAACCCAAAACACCTTATTGGAGTATTCACTCATAGGTACATCTGTTCCATAACCACGTCCACTTGTAGTATCCAAACAAGGATGTATTTGCTAGAAATATCTACATTATCTATTCCTTACCAAAATACAAGGATGTTCTTGTATGCTTATCCTCAAATACTATATTAGTGATTTGTTACCTAATCTATGTTTTCTAAATCTATTTTCCGTGTTTTCAATTAAACTTCTTTTGATACCAACTGTAAAGACCCGACCCTAGTTTCCTAGATCTGGTACCTTATTACATTACATTGGAAAGATTAAAAGAAATTTGTATCCCGAAGGAATGAATTGTTTTGTAGATTTAGAAACAATATACATATATAAGTTCAACATTACAACATTAATTTAAAAAACACTAAATTATTCCATTAGAAACACAAATGCCTCCTAGATTATGCCTGCAAGTCGCTCATAACTTACTTATTCATATCCTGAAAAATGAAACATTAGAAAGGGGTGAGCACAAATGCTCAGTAAGAGTAAGCAATACATCATTAGATAACATAAAAATAAAAATTAGTCATGGTGAATAATTGAAAACACATGCCTTTACAAATAATAAACATGAACACATTATGGTAGGAATGTGAGCATAGTAAATAATGCCATAATAAAACATAATCATGGGTATTAAGCTAGTAGAATAACCAAATGACCATTCAATTACAAGATTCATAATGATGGAAGTGAATATGCTGGACATTCTGAAGTATACCATCAAGGCCTCGGCCAAGACATCTAAAAATGATTAAGGTCTCGACCAAAACCATATCTCAAAAAGGGCAAGGCCTCAGCCAAGTCCAAATCTATTTGTCTCATGAAACCTACCGATGCATTGGGGGGATATAGTGGGACCCACCCATCACATAATAAATCCAATTAATTTCTCATATGAGTGAATATAAACATAAAAAACATATACTTTCATATTGAAACTCTAATATGAAATGTAAATAACTTTCCCCAAACATTAAGGTTAAACACTAACCATTCTGATTAAATTTGGTGAATGGTTTTAGGATAGAACATCCAAAAAAACTAATAATAAACCATCCAATTAAATATGGTATATCACATCACATATTATTAATCAGAATAATACATAAGAATCAACAAGAGTGTTGAAACAAATGAAAATACTCTTATAAAATCATTAAGTGATTCTTGAGATAAATACTCTTTTATTTTGAAAGGAAGATTTATTTTGGAAAAGTCTTTGTATAAAACCAGAACTGAAATAATATAGTATTTTCATAATAAAATGATTTATTTTAGAAATATAATGGTTTATAAAAACAAATTATAGATTTCCCTTGAAATTATGTAAGAATTTTAGAAATTCCATGCAATTGGGCTTTTATTTTGGAAATAATTTTGAATGTTCCTTTTAAAACAAGTAAATACCCATAAAATTAGGAAGGATTATGGTTGGTAAATGTATATATAACACTCAAAAAAATTTAAGATGATTACATAATAATACATAAGAATTTCATTGAGGTTATTAGATAATAAAAGTAACCCAAATGAAAATGGAGGTTCGGGTGGAAAACCCTTACCTTATGTCCGAATGTGTTCTGATCTTGAACTTAAGGTCCTGGAATATAAAATTAGTCTTATTAATAACTGAATTAAGAACCTATTAGACATTTATTTACTTTATCATGATTTTATTAAGAACATTATATCCATATTGATTAGTTATAAGATTGAATTTTGTGGTTCCGGAGTTTTCATTTTCTTGATTTTGATAATCAGTTCACTAGTTTCATTGTAATGGAGTTCATGAAGAATGGATGTAAATCCCCGGAATTAAATTTACATATTATTTATGAATATAAATAGGTGTTAATTGTCATTTATATGATTTTTTAAATGTAATGAGGATGAATCATTAGATGAAATATTAATGACAATCACTTAGATTATTTTAGCGGTATTTTGACTATTAGGAACTAGATTGGTAATATGATTTAATATTATGAACATATACTAGTTAATGAATATTAAGTAGGTTATAATAAATATATTTTAGTCTGTTTCAGCCATTAAAATAGTTTCATGACTAGTAATAAAGGATATATTAAAGAACGAAACTTTGTCATCCATAATGGTTGTAAATTGGAACCTCATAGACGATGATTTCGTTGATAAAATAAAAGGGAGAGAGATAGAATATTGATGATGGTTCTTCCATTAACATGATATAATTCCTGTATATAGATGATATTTTAGTAATCATGGCCATTTAGACTAAGGAGGTGAGGAGAGGATAAGGAAAGAAGATAAATTGAAATGAAACTAAATGAAAAGGAAAGATGATTGACCTCTTGTAATAACCTCCGTGAGAATCTCCTTAAGGGAAGAGGTTTTGGTATTTTGGAAACACCAAGACCTCCTGGCCATTAGCAGTGAGTAAGGATGGGTATTTTGGTAGAACATAGAAAATGAACAAGGCTTGAGTGGAGTGAAAAGAAGAGGAAGTGAGGGGGGTTTTATATTGGAGGATAGGAGTGATTTTTGAATATTTTATTTATTATTTTATTAATTATCTCAAGACAACCAATAGTGTTGTTTCATGTGATCCATAATAGTAATAAGTTCATGTCAGTTCTTACATAGTGGGCTTACATCATCCTTACATCAATTATGACCCAATAAATCATGTATTTCACATTTATTGTAAATTATCGTATTTTACTATTCACCCAAAATTCATGTATTTTAGAAAAATCCCATAAAATAAACCTCACCATTTTTTGTTGAGTAGATTTAAAAAATAAAATCCCTTTTTGGAAAATAATTTTCTAAATATTTTTAATTTAATTTTTAAATAAAATCTTAATTTATTCCAAAAAAAACCACTTTAAAACTATAAATCATTTTATAATACCATGAGAAATTGATCAAGGTACCATAAAATTATCTTATAACCATAAGAAAATAAAGTAACAATTTATGATTACATTTCATGAAAATAAATTTCGATTTTTAATTATTAAATTAATCATAAAATTATAATTAAAATATTTATGGCATACAAAAATACAAATACTTATACTATGATAATTTTTCCACTTTTAAGATATCTAAATTGTATTTATACACCAATGGGTGAAGTTTCTATTTTTTGTCTGATTTACTATTAATTACTATTCATAATGGTTTGTTACTATTCATAAGGTATGTTACTATTCTAAAGGGTATGTTACTATTACCCAAAATCAAGTTGGTTCTATTAGACTCCAAATGACTTAATGATCACAACTCTAGATGACCGTTTTTTGAAATTCAAAACCTAGAAGATGAAAAGTTATGTTTAAAGGCTAGATTATAAAATGAATTTTTTGTAGGGACTCAGTGTTTCATGAATTCAATATTTATTTTCAAAACCTTGGGATGTTTCACTTAAGGTTATAAGATAATTAGATCTTGAATAATTTTTCAAGGTGATATAAAACGAAATATAGTTTTAAAATTATTATTTTTCAAATAAATTATGATTTTATTTCATAATAAAGTTAATAATATATAGAAAATTATTTTCAAAAAATGAATTTCAATTTTTAATTCCACACGTCGAAAAATGGTTAGGGTAATGTTTTTGGATTTTTCTTAAATACTCAATTTTTTTATGAATAGTAAAATACGGTAATTTACTGTATATATACATTATCAGTTAAACTCTCTATTCCAAGAATCATGGCTGATGTAAGCACACATTGTTAAAACTAACATGCATATACTACAATTATTGGTCACAAGAATCAATACTATTGGTTTTCTTTGTCAAAATAATAAAATATTGAGTAAAATAATGGGAAAACCCTCCTCTCATCCACTATAACCCCCCCCCCCCCCTCACTCCCTCTTCCCTTCACTCTTATATAGCCTTGTTCCTTGTCTAAATTATAATAAAATATCATCCCAAGCTCCCATACCACATCCAGTATCCATTTGTTCATAAAAAGACCAAAACCTCTCCTCCAAAGAGGCCCTCAGGGAAGATTACTTCAAGAGGTAAATTCCTCTTTTCATTTATTTTATTTCAAGTTACTTTCTTTTCTTTTCTTTTCCTCACCTCATTTCATCCAAATGTTATTATGACTCCATTACCTTCCATGTATTTTATTTTTTTAATGATAAATTAATAATTCTTCATCATTTCTCATTTCCTCTTCTTTTATACAAGAAATGAACACACCATCTGAGATGTGTTAATTTATCACATTCAGGGATGAAAGGTTTTCAATTTCTATTACCATTTTCAATTATGGTCATGAAACCATATTTATGGTTTAACTATAATATAATATATGTATTATATCGTATATAAATTTATGGAATTATTTTTTACAAATGATATCAATTTATAAATCAAAATGAGTTCATTGTGATCAAAAAACCGCCAATTAACCCAAACAGTTGTCATTAAAGTTTTATATAATGATTCATATTCAATCCCAATAACCCAAAGAATTAAATAACCATGTAATATTATGTTTTTTCACTAATAAAATACAATTTCTATTCTATATAACCATTCTCATTCTATATGTTTATCCATACATGAATATAATTAAACCAATAATGAAAGCCAAGGAAGAAAACACTCCCAAATAATGAAATTGAATCTCTTAACCCATAAAAACGCCCTGAATGAACCTAATAATATTATAATAAATCAATTAAATGTTTAGGAGATTTTTGAATCATTAATTTATGAACCTAAATTTTATTATTCAGGTCATTAAGATCAATTTAGGAACACCTTCGAACTTAAGGTAAGGGTTTTCCATCCGAACCTCCATTTTCATTCGAGTTACTTTTATTATCTACTTACCTAAATTAAATTATTATTAATTCCGCGTCATAATTTCTATTTGAATTTTCAATATATTTGTTCTAACCTGAATCATACCTTCATTTATGGGGATTTATATGTTTTAAAAGGATCTTTTAAAAATTCTTCCTAAAATACAATCCCGATTCAAGGGAATTTCTCAAATTCATACCTATTTTCAAGGGAAAAATATAATCTATTTTTAGCAACCATTATTTTTATAAAATTACTAATTTTTTTTATTAAAATACCATATTACATCACTTGTGGTTTTATATTTTTTTTTCAAAAGAACTCATCTTTTCAAAGTAAAAGAGTATTTATCTCAAGAATTAATCCATGATTTTATAAGATTATCTTTATATGTTTAAAAATTCATGTTTATTATTTTTTATTATTGGTATTAATAGTAATGATATAATCTACCATATTTAATTGAATGGTTTATGATTAGTTTGACTATGGATGTGTAATCTTAAAACCATTCACTAAGTTAGTTTGAATGGTATGTGTTTATGATTAATGTTTGGTGAAAGTTATTTACATTTCATATGTTAGTTTCAATATGAATGTATATATTGTTTATGATTATCCCCTTTCATATTAGGAATGCATTGGAATTGTTATGTTATGGGTGCGGTCCGCTATATCCCCTCGATGAATCGGTAGGTCTCATGAGACAAATAGATATGGACTTAGTTAAGGCGTTGCCCATTTTTATATATCGTTTTGGATGAGGCCTTGGTGGTATGTTTCATAATATCTTGAATATTAATTTCCATCATTATGAAGCTATAAATTTATAGTTCATATGGTCATTCAATTAGTATAATACCCATGATTATGTTTTATTGTGGCAATATTTACTCAGATCATATTTCTACCATAACATGTTCAAGTTTGTTATTTTTAAAGGAACATGTTTTAAATTATTCACCATGCCTAATTTTTATGTTTATGATATCTTCTGCTAAATTTTTTTCCCTTACTGTGTGTTTTATCTCACCCCTTTCCTATGTTTCATTTTCTCCAGATATAAATATGTTTATTATGAATGACCTGTAGGGATAAACTTATAGTTGAGGATGTTCCCAATAAAACTTATATATTGTATTTCATTTAACCTTGTAATGTTGAACTTATGTATGTATCTAGATTTACAAATCTACTAAACTATTTGTTCATTTGGGATAAAACTTTCTTGTAATCCAATTTAATTTAATAAGGCACCAGCTCCAAGCAACTATGGTCAGATCATTACATTGTTATTCAATACAAGTTAGTCCAGAGGAGTTGGAAGAACACTTGATCTATCATAGAATCGATCGAAGTTACAAATGTTGGAATAAACATAGGGAAAATTGAATGTTGCTAGTTTCTAGGATAATATTTCATTTTATGGATCAGCTGATATGCTTACAAGTGTGGAAAATTATGAAGATCATATCGAGGACATGATTACAGATGTGAATAATGATGAAGATCATATTGAGGAAATGACAACGACAGTTGAAGATAAACTTCATGATTTCCCAAAATTGTTTGATCATTTAAAGAGTTGTGAAAATGTGCCTTTTTATGATGGTTTCACTAAATATTTAGCATTCTCAGTTGCACTACAGTTTTATAATTTGAAATCAAGCAACAGATGGAGTGACATAGGTTTTATAGAATTACTTTCTCTCTTGAATGACATTCTCCCATAAAATAATGAGCTATCGAACTGAAAATATGATGTCAAACAAATTCTACGCTCGATGGATATGATCTATGAAAGAATAGATGCATTCCTGAATGACTTTATACTATTTCACAAGGCCACAAATTACTTAGAGAATTCCCAAAATGTGGTGATTCCCAATATAATAAAGATGAATATGGTTTTACAAAAGTTGTATGGTACATTCCAATCATTCCAAGGCTTAGGTTCCTATATATAAGTGAGGAGATTGCAGGGCAATTAACGTGGCACACAGACATAAGAAATAAAGATGGGAAACTACATCACCTGGAAGACTCTCCTCAGTGGAATAGAATTGATCATGAGTATCCTAATTTTGGAAACGAGTTGAGAATCCTTCATCTTTCATTTTCTATAGAGGGAGTGAATCCTTTTTCTTTTCAAAGAAACACTCAGAATACATGGCTGGTTATGTTGGTAAATTATAACTTTCAACTTTGGTTATACATGAAATGAAAACACATCATGCTATTTATTCTTATATCAGGACCAAAAGAACTCAGTAATGATATTTACATTTATTTGGCTCCATTGATCGAGAATTTGAAATTATTGTGGGATTCATGGGTTACATTGTATGATGCTTATAGAAATAAAGATTTATCATTGAGTTCCATGTTGTATGGGATGATAAAATGACTTTTCTATTTATGGAAATTTGTGAGGATATATCATTAAAGGAACTCATGGGTGTCCTATCTACAAACAAGGTAAATAGTTAATTAGGTTGAAATATTCACCAAAAATCGTTTTTTGAGGACATCACGTATTTCTATCCCAATAATATAAGTACCTATCTTGGAATACATCATTTGATTGAAGTTTAAAAGAACATACAACACTATCTCCACTAACAGGTGATCAACTATTTGAGAATGTAAAAGATGTGAACACTGCTTTTGGTAAACCTTTTTGAAATACCTTACGAAAACCATTAGGAAGAAGAGATTAGTTTTTTTTAATTACTATAATGGAACTGCCTATATTTTAGACACTTTATTAATGTTATTCATGTTGAAATAAATGTATGTGATAGTGTCATCAACATGTTGCTAAATCCACCTGAAAAAAAAGGATGGAATTAAGGATAGGTTGGACATGGTTGACATGGGAATATGAGAAGAGTTCTCACTAGTGAAGGGTGAAAAACAAAATTTTCTTCCTCCAGCTGCCTACACTATTTCCAAGAAGGAGAGATATCATTTTTTCAACTTCTTGAATGAAATGAAGGTTCTATAGTGGTATTCATCGAATATCAAGAACATCGTGTCAATGACTGATTTAAAGTTAAAGGTTCTAATATAAAATTACTTCCTTGTTTTGATACAAGATATAATTACTATATATATATGTTTCATTTTACCCAAGAATGTCTATTATACATTAACAAAGCTCTGTTTATTCTTCAAAGCTATATTCAATAATGTTATAGAACAGACGAAATTGCCGAGTATGGAAAGAGAAATTTACATCATATTATGTGAATTAGAAATGTTCTTCCCATCGAAATCATTTGATATGATGGCTCATTTGATAGTTCAAATGGTGATATAGATTCGACTATGTGTTCTTGTACACTATATAGGGATTCACCCTATTGAACGGTATAAGAATATTTTTAAAGGCTGAGTCAAAAATCAAACTCATATAGTGGGTTGTATTGGAGAGCAATATATTTTTAAGGAATCCATTGAATTTTGTACCGAATACCTGTCTGATGTGGAATGAATTGTTCTACTGATATCTTGTCACACTGGGTAGCTTGCAAGAGATGAAATTTCTAGAAGAGTGGTTTTCACGATAAATATAATAGACCGAGAACAGGCCCACCTTTACATTTTTCATAACAGTTTGGATGTTGACCCATATGTTGAGACCCAAAAACAACATCCTAGGAATTTTAATCCATCAAGGGTTGAAAAATAGATATCAAATAGAAATAAAAGATATTTTATAGGATGGTTTTGGGACAATATATTAAAGAAATTAGTTGAAAATCTAGACTCAATTTCAGAATGAATTCGATGGCTAGCCAGAAGACCAAGTGTGTATGTATTAGCTTACAATGCTTATTTAATTAATGGTTATACATTATATACTAATGAACATGATAAAGAAGATACCATGAATAATAGTAGAGATACACTTGTGGCTAAAACGATGCATGTTTTCGATGTTAAGGACAGAAATCCAATTTTTTAAAATATGTCATAATTTGGCATCACCAAACAAATATGGGAGTTAGATTATACAAAATTACAAGTATCAAGTTTTCAATGTGAGTGGGTTGATAATAGGAGTGTTGTTAAAATATAAGATTTGGGATTCGTGAAAGTTGATTTTAGTAAGAAAGGGTACAAAGACAATCCATTTATAATGGAATCACAAGAAGTACAAATATTTTATGTTCCATATCACATAAACTGAAACTGGTCAGTTGTTCTGCTATTGACCAAAACCACTGAACACTTGAATGAAAATTCAACATAGGGTGACCCTTTCATTGGGACGTCATAATTATTTTGCAACTGTCCCAATGTAGATGATGTTATTTATGTAAGACGAGACCACAATAAAGGGGTTTAGATAGTAGATAGAGTGTTAAAATCCCTTCATCCTTAAAAAATTGATTCCAATAACCAATTTTTATATTTTTTGTAATATAAATCATGTTATCTTATGTTATTATCTATTTGTTTCTACTTTTATGTAATCTAAATTAAATGTTAAACCACTTTTGTAGATAATGATTTCTGCATGTGATGATGCTCCCAATCTCGAGGCACAATTGGTCTCTCAACCTGCTACTGCTTGCAATGCATAGGAACAAAAAATATCTCAACCTACTACTGATCGTAGTGCATAGAAACAACAAGTATCTCAACCTATTGTATCTCAACCTATTGCATCTCACACTACATAGGGCCAACATGCTTTCCCACCTGCTGTTGATGCTCACAGTGTATAGGTATAACCCCCATCTTAACATTCCTATGCTAGTGCTCAAGAGGAACATATTGATGATGTTGAAACTAAGGAAATGGAAGGCAATGAAAAACTGGTGGTGTATAAAACCTAGGAGCATTGTAGTTTTATTGTATTAGAAAAAATACTTTAGGAAAAAATCAAAATCCATTAAATATGAGGAAGGATGGAATAAGTGGGGCCAACCTGTTAACCCAAATTAGGCCATTTTTAGTATTTACATTAGAATTTTCACTCAAACATTCTTGTTGGCAGATGTATTGTTGTGGAACCATGATGTCATTGAGCATAAGAAAATTATGTGGGGAGATATTACCATAACATTATGATATCATTTCATTAATTTACTTAAAAATAAAATAATAAAACATTGACTTACACTTCATCATCCCTTGTAGAGTGTATTTATAGTAGATCGCTCACACAAGGACTATGTATTATTGGTTACTAGAAGGATTCACATAGACTTTTGAATAATTTTAAGGAGATATTATCATAAAGATGCTGAAGGGAAAATAAACATGTACCCACCTCCTCTTTATACACACCTGATAACCCAAAGAGTGTGGGATGAATTTACTAACCATCGTGCAAAGTAGTATTTTTGGGTACATTGTGTTTGGTAATATGATGTGTGTAAGTATTTATATTCAACACTTTTATTGACAGTTATTTATTTACAAAACAACAAATGAGTTCTGAAAATAAGGAATGAGAAGCAAAACTAGCATACCACTACCTTAAAGCAAGGATGGGGTAAACTCCACATGAAAAAAATTGGTATGTATTTTAAATCTACCATAATAATTTTATGTGACATAAAACAATACCATAACTATGTTCCTCTATTTATATGAAAATTGATGAATCCAAATCCAAATTCACTTTCATCCCTCACTATGTGTTATTCAAGGAGGTGCATGTAAATACTAATAAGTGAAAACACATAAAAAGTGTAGGAAACATGTGTAAGTATGACATACTAAATATTTTTTTCCTTTAAAACAATATTATATAGCAATGATTATTTATTTTTCTATATTTTTTATCTAAATTGTCCATAGAAATAAACAATATCTAAACCGTATGAAGATATTTTTTTGGTGTCCTTGAAGTAGCTAGAAAAGTGTGGTCGTCTCAGAGGTATGAGTTTTAGGGTGACACCCTGACCATTTTTTGAGAAAATAAACAAGAATAGGATCAAAGTGAAGAAATGAAAATTATGAGAGAAATACTATCTATCCATGAAAAATAAATTCAATGGTAGAGTGAGATCATAACAAATTTTATGGTGGGGGAAAAAGAGAATAAACAACTCAAGAACAACCTGTACGTGAAGATCCCACCCCACCCCCATCATCTTTTTGGTGATCCATTCCCCTCAAAACCCTTTCAAAGATTAGGTAATAAATGTTCTAATAATTATTTCAATAAATTGTGAATTAGATAGAAACTGATACCTTTCTTGTTCTGATATCCTACAGGGTGGAAATGACTGTGATTTACATCTATCAACACCCACCCATCGCCTTGTAGCGAGGGCTAGAGTGTTCAATATCTAGAATGTCATGCTACACAACAGAACACTTCCAATTGGTCTTTTAAAAGTGTTGATTAACATATCCTATGAAATGATCAATGAGCAACCTATTCCAATTGATGATAAAGATATTCATAATGTAACGCCCCGACCCCAATTACCCAGATTCGGTGCATTATTACATAACATTGGCATGATCACAAGAAATATCAAATCTCGAAAGACTGATTGGTTTAGTATCCTTGGAAACACTAGATATATTCATAAAGTTTTACATTACATAATAAAGTGAAAAACTACGACAACAACATATTTTCTCCATAGTCCACAATATTATCCCCTCATAATATCCCTGCAAAACATTCATAATTTACTTCTTCACATCCTGGGAAAAATAAAACATAGAAAAGGGGTGAGCTCAAATGCCCAGTAAGGATAACAATATAGCGGAAACTTTCATAAATAATAATAAACATTTAAGGCATTGTATAACTAAAACAAAATCCTCTTAAACTTGAACATCAATATATTATGGAAAAAATAAAATGAAATAATTCCATTTTCTTATTCACATAGATATTCTACTAATCGAATAATCACATGAAATATCAAGAACCACTTTCATAATGATGGAATACATAATGCCAGACTATCATAACCACATAGCCAAGGACTCGTGCCAACACTAAAAATAATATTTTGTCAAGGCCTTGTTCCAAGACACTATTTTGTCTCATGAGACCAACCGATGCATCGAGGAGCTATAGCGAGCTCCACCCATCACATATTAAGTCCAATGCATTCCCATATGAAAAGGTTTAAACATAACATAAACATTAGTATTAAAACTAGCATAAAAAATGTAAATACATCATCCATAGACCATGAATGGTATAAAAATAACACATCCACAGTCAAACAATTCACAAAAACTTCAATACAATAGAGAAGTTTTGTATCATAACAAATCAACTTCAAATAAGCGTAAAATCCATCAATGGATGTTGACATAGATGAAATCAAAACTCTTTTTAGAGTAATATGACTTTTTATTTTGAAATCTTTTAAGAGTCATATATTTATAAAATATAAACTTTTCTTTGAAAATATTCTTATAAACTTGTAAGGGATGCTTCGAAGATTTTATAACGGCGGAAAATTGCCACACCTGCCGTATAAGTTAAAAAAACATCCTTACCCTAATTATGTTGAAAAGGTTAAAAAGCACCTTGTTTTGAAAACGACGGAATGATTCATTTATAAAACTCTTATAAAAAGTAAAAAAAGGGTATAAAAGACTTTAACCCATATTCTTGTAAATAGTAAAAATGTTTTGAAATACATTTTTAAGAAACATGAATGTGGATGATAAAGAGATCCCAGTATATTATTACGTATAAACAACCTTGGATAATGAAGAGATTGCGAAATAAACCCTTACCTTGTACTTTTCCTTGGTTGGGGGTAGGTTAACCTCTTGTATAATGGTGAAATAATTGTTGTTAAATTATACAAGAATCATAGACATTAATATGATATCATATATGATCTGTTAATATTGATTTGTTAATAATATCTTAGTGTTATCATTGTTTCGAGTGTTAACTTACTCATTTTATTTTATATGTTTTGTTACATAAGCCATGTTTGTAATGGATAGGTTGTATCTTATTCATATCCATAATGATATCAATACCTTAAACATTATTTTTAAATCATCAAATGATAATTATACTTGAATGGATACGATAGATAATGAATCTCATTGCGTTCGTGGAGACGGTAGTCCGTACATACGCACGAGCGACAATATCATTTTTTTGATATTAAAATAATATATAATTGGATGGTATATCATATATACAGAATTATTATCGTGTTATATTTATTATTTTCATGAATTATAAATCATTATTATGCCCATCCAAATAATAATTTATTGAATAACAATTACACCACGACGTGGAGACGGTAAACCCTACGTACGCACATATAGTGACATGTTATCCAAAGGATGGATAGAATAGTGAATACGGTTGTACCATATTTATAATAACATCATATTATATATAAGATACTAGAGTTATTATTTTAGAATGGTAATAACAAAGGAATAAGAAGTGGAAGAAGAAAGGAACTTGGAAAAGGGTGGTGAAATCATTATATCTTCTTCGGGTTCTTCATTTTGATTTGATCAAAAGGGCTCTTAGGTTGGCTTTATGACTAAAGGAAGGCCTATAAGATGAATTGAGGGAAGTTGGGAGAGAGTATTTGGGCAGATTTTGGTAGAACGAAATGGCTTTGAAGGTGTCAGTTTATGAGAAGGGGGTGCCCTTTTATAAGAGGGGTGAGGGGCACCTTTGGAAAAACAAGAAATATTATTTTATAATAAATTACTATTCGTTTTATAATGGATCCAAAGTGGATTATTTAAATTTAAATGTGGGTATGGGTCGAAAACCACTCAACCAATAGAATTTAGATAGGTTTGGGTTACTATATTAACATTATCTTCAAGTATTAACTCTTAGTTAATTAGTTTCACTTTTACAATGTCTCTTTGTATTTTTATATTATATGGTTAATAAACTTACTATATACATCCAAACGACTCCCAAGTGGTCCATTAATGATACAACTATCATGATATAAGTCTCTTGGCCGAACCTTAGATTTTTATGAATGTAATATCAATTAATAATATAATATTTGTTTTAAAAACCCTTTTAAGTCAATTTTGACACTATTCAATAATTGATTTTTGTAAACATTATAACAGAATGATTACTTATAAATAAGTAAATTAATTCATTTATAACATGTCATATTAACCTATAAAATTAATTTAATTCATAAAAAGTCTCAAATTATATTTATTTGGGTATCTACAAAATCAATAATTTTAATGTTTCACTATTATGGTAATTACTGCATCACCATTGTGTCATAAATAAATTATATTATTTAATGTATAAAAATTATACAGATAATAAAATTATGTAGGAAATCGTGTTATCTTTCTAATGAATATTAATTGTCGAAAATCCAACATATATAACCCTATGTAAAAAAAAGTTTTCTAAAAGTTATATGCTTGTGTCATTTTTGTATTCATTTTAACTTAATTAAAATAAAGTGTCCCTATCACTTAAAAGTAGCACCATGGGGTCCCCAAATCGCCCCAAAGATGCCCATGGTCAGACATGTATCAACCAATATGTTTAGGACACGTTTTAGGATATTTGTTATTATTATAATATTATTTTTTAACCCTTATTTACCGGATTTAACCTTTAACCAAGGTAAATAAAATATTTACCGAAATAATTATTCAAAATGTCTAAAAATAAAAGTTACCTATTTACACAATTTGAACATCCTGATTCCAAATATGGATTCCATTTTTCCAAATTCAAAACATAGAAGTGGTAGAAATTAATTTAAAAATAATTTCCGCTGTCAAAACAAAAAGCGTGTTTTTAAGATATAATAACTATCAAAAGATTGATACTTGTTTATATTCGGTTTAATATTGAAATTATGTCCAATGACAAAAATTGTATTAAATGGTAAAAATATATTCTAAATATACTTTAAAACCACTCAAATTCATAATTTATCACTATTAATTATTTTGATTAAAAAAAGTTGTGTTTAATTAAAATTGGGTAATTTTCACTATTCATCAAAATATTAAAGTTATCGAAAAAGTTCCAAAAATTCACCTTAGGCTAAATTCGATACTCCTAATCCAAAAATGAAGTCCATTTTGAGAGATAAAATTTATAATATTTCAAAAAGTAGGTATTACTATTCATAACGGTTAGTTTGATCAGTTGTGGTGTGTGTTAGAAGTCGATGTTGCGTACAACACACGCTATTGCATTATTCAAAGAGAAGCGTACCATAAAATCTTGGGGTGTTACATTCTCCCCTCCTTCAAATAATTTCATCCTCGAAATTTCTAGAATACTACCGCATGAAAAGACTCGGGTGGTTCTTCATCATAAGTTCCTCAAGTTCCCATGTAGCCTCTTCCATCTTATGGTTTCTCCACAAAACTTTTACCAGATGCGTCGTCCGGTTTCTCAGTACTTGTTCTCTCATATCAATAATCTTTATTGGTTCTTCACAATAAGAAATATCGGGTTCCAATTCTAATTCCTCATAGGTGACTACATGCGTTGGGTCAGGCATGTATTTCCTCAATAGAGATGCGTGGAAGACATCGTGAACTTTGGAGAGGCTTGGCGACATTGTCAATCGGTAAACTACAACCCCAATTCGTTCTAGAATTTTGAAAGGTCCGATGTACCTAGGACTCAATTTACCTTTCTTACCAAAACTTATGACTCCCTTCCATGGAGATATCTTCAGGAAAACATGATCATCGACTTGAAATTCCAAATCCTTCCTTCGATTATCAGCATAGCTCTTCTACATACTTTGAGCTTCTTTGATGTGATTTTGGATTACCTTCACCTTTTCCATCGTTTCCTCCACTAGTTCTGGGCCAACAACTTTTCTTTCACCAACGTCATCCCAATAGGTTGGTGTACGACATCTCTTTCCATATAACTCTTCATATGGTGCCATCTGAATACCATAATGGAAGCTATTGTTATAGGAAAATTCTACCAAAGGTAAATATTGATCCCACATACCCTAAAAGTCAAGTGAGAAGGATCTCAACATGCCTTCTAAGGTTTGAATAGTTCATTCTGATTGTCCATATGTTTGATGGTGGTAGGCAGTGCTCAAATGAAGTTCAGTATCCAAGGCTTTCTGAATACTTTTTCAGAATCTTGAAGTAAAATGGGGATCACGATCAGAAACAATCGACAGAGGTACTCCATTAAGTCTCACAACTTCATCAATATATAGTATTTCTAGACGTTCCAGTGGTAGATCATCTCTTATAGCAAGAAAATGTCCTGACTTGGTAAGACGATCAACAATGACCCATATTTCATCGTTCCTTCTAGGAGTCTTTGGTAGCCCCATGTCAAATTCCATCGTAATATTGTCCTATTTCCACTCCGGTATGGGAAGAGGTTGCATGACTCCTCCAGGATTTTGCCTTCTAGCTTTCACTTATTGACAAACAATACATCTTGACACAAAATCAGAAATCTACTTCTTCATGTTGTCCCACCAAAAATGTTCCTTCAATTCTCTATACATTTTGGTGCTCCCAGAGTGTATTGAGAAATTGTAACTATGAGCATCATCCATAAATTCCCTTTTTAGATCAGGTATATCAGGAACACAAAGTCTCTTCCCGAATTTCAAAATTCCTTCTTCATACAAAAAGTCTCTCAATCTCCCATCATTCAAAGCTTTAATCTTCTTTTGAAATTCTTCATCATCGGTCTGAGAACTCTTAATCCCTTCTAGTAAAGATGGTTTGGAAACCATTTGAAAAAGCATTGATGATACACCTTCCCTGGTTATTCCCATGTCCATATTCACTAGATTCGTGAAAATTGTATCCCTTTCAATTCTCATATTGTTCAAAACTCCATGGTCTTTTCGGCTTAGAGCATCTGCCACCCTGTTTCCCTTCCCCGGGTGGTAGTGTATCGTGCAATCATAATACTTGAGTAATTCAAGCCATCTCCTTTGCCTCATGTTGAGTTCTTTTTGTGAGAAAATATACTTCAAACTCTTGTGATAAATATAAATATCACATTTTTCACCATAGAGGTACTGCATCCATATCTTCAAAGAAAAGATCACAGCTGCTAACTCGAGATCATGAGTAGGATAGTTTTGCTCATGAATTTTCAACTGTCGTGATGCGTAGGCATTAACCCTATCATTCTGCATAAGGAAACAACCAAGTCCTTTCTTCGATGCATAACTATAAATAATTAACCCATCATTCCCAGATGGTAGAGTCAATATAATAGAATTGAATAATATTCTCTTCAGTTCTTCGAAACATTCTTCCAGTCTTTTGTCCAAATAAATTTAACCCCTTTACGTGTGAGCTTCGTTAATGGGTTAGCCAATCGGGAAAAATTCTGGACGAAATGTCGATAATAACCTGCCAAACCAATAAAACTGTGTACCTCAGTTAAACTCATCGGTGCTGGCCATTCTTGGGTTTCCATGGACTTAGAAGGATCAATAGAGATTCCAACTTTAGAGACAATATGGCCAAGAAAAGAAATCTCATGAAGCCTAAATTCACACTTGCTAAACTTCCCATATAATTCATGTCTTCTCAGAGTCTTCAGGATAATGCGCAAGTGATTTTCATGATCTTTGTAGATTTTGGAGTATACCAATATATCATCAATAAATACCACCGAAAATTCATAGATATATTCCTTGAAAAATCTATTCATCAGATCCATGAATATAGAGGGTGTATTAGTCAATCCAAAAGGCATACAGTAAACTCGTAATGCTCGTACCTAGTTCGAAATGCTGTCTTCGGAATGTCTTCTTTCTTTACACACAACTGATGGTACCCAGATCGAAGGTAAATCTTTGAAAAGTATTTAAATCCATGTAGTTGGTCAAAGAAATCATAAATGCGAGGTAGGGGATACTTGTTCTTTATTGTTATAGCATTGATCTCCTTATAGTCGATACATAACCCCATAGATCCATCTTTCTTTTTAACAAAAAGAACAGGGGATCCCCATGGAGAAACACTAGGGTGAATAAATACCTTATTACTCAATTCCTCTAGTTTTTTCTTTAGTTTGACTAATTCTACAGTGGCCATTTTATAAGGGGTCTTCGATATAGGCCTTGATCCAGGTATTAAATCAATGGAAAACTCAACTTCTCGTTCTGGAGGATGTCTAGGTAAATCTTCCGGAAACACATCTACATATTCTTTCACAATAGGTACATCCTCTATTTGAACATTACTTTCCTCACCCAGAGTCATTTCATTCTCTTCCTCCCCAATAATTGAATTTAGTTGAGCTACTGGGGGTGGATCTAGATAAGAATTAGGTGGTGACGATTCTGCTCTAAATATAAGGTGTTCCTTATCATTATCATCAAAAATAGTAACATCATTATTCTTACAATAAATCTTTGCATCATAATACAAAAGCCAATCCTTACTGAGGATTATATCAATTTCAATCATAGGTATGAAAATGATATCAATGGATAAAGAACATTTATTTTCTCTAATGGGGACTGATTCACAAAACATTGTTGCAATGATACTTCCCTTAGGAGTTTTAACTGACAACTCCCTTGTTAAATCAAATTGGAAATATCTAATTTTTATAGAAAACTGGGAAGATATGAAACAATACAATGATCCAGAATCAAACAATGCATTTTCTAAACATGAGGAAACAATTAAATTACCTGCCACGACGTCTTTTGAAGCTTCTACCTCAGAAGTAGTGATAGAAAAAGATTGTCCTTGATCCCTTGACCTTTTCTAAAGTAAGGTTACCTGATGATTAGGACATTCATTTGCATAATGTCCCATCTCCCTGCAATTGTAGCACTGAACATTGGTAGCTTCCTTCTTCCCTTTGAAATCACGATCTTGGTGGCCTTTTTCACCACATTTGTAACAGACACCCATTCCCTTCAAGCAAGTACCAGGGTGTTTCTTCCCACATTTACCACAGTATGGGTATTCAACCTTTCCCTTATTCCCCTTATTTTCATTCTCAGATTGATCAGTAGATCTATTCTTCTCTTGCTTTTATTTAAAGTCATCAGACTTAGAGAATTCCTTTTCTGTCTTGATAGCACATGAGACAATGTCTTCGTACGAAGGGAAGGATTGTGATACTAATGCTCGATCGATAAATGGTCTTAACCCATCAAAGAAACAATAAATCTTACCTCTTAGTTTATTTCTATAATCTATATAATACCTTGCTAACCATATAAAATTAGCCTCATACTTTGTGACATTCTCATCCTCCTTTTGTCTCAGACTCAGAAATTGCCTTTCCATATCTGCTCGATGGTCACGAGGAAAGTATTTTTCTAAAAACAAATCATTGAACTCCATCCATTCCATATTTGATACTTCATCATCTTCCTTTGTGTTTTGAATCAATGACCACCATTGATCAAAATCTCCAGTGAGGTGGTAAACTGCCATGATAACTTTTTCCCTTTCACTACTCCTCAAAGCCTGAAATATTTTCTCTAGGGAATTTATCCATTTCCCAGCTACTAAGGGATTTGTACTCCCAATGAACCTTGGTGGTTGTCTCCTCATGAATCTATCTAACATTGATCCTCCACGCTGTTGATCAGGGTGCTATATAAGGGTAAGGTTATTATTCATAACCTGAGTGAGTTGTCCCAGTATGGCGATTAGCTGATCAGCACCAGTTGCATCACTAGCTCCACTATAATTATCTTGAGTAGGAGGGAAATCCCTACATGGAGTGTGTTCACTAATACAGTTTCCATTTCTTCCACTAGGAACCATTTCTAAACAATGGAATAAACTAGATCATTTTATGAATCAAAATACATAATTCCATACTTATAAAACACTTAACATAAATTGAACTATTTATGGATATAATCCATAATTATAAAAATGTTTTCTTTGAGGATGTATATACTCATAAATCCTTCATAATGATTTGTAAATAAAAAGAAAGTTATCCTAAGCATATCCCCCTAGAGTGTCGTAACCAAGAGTGCATCAAGGCCCGTTGTCGTGCACCAGTTCCCGTTCGAGTCTAGATCTAAGTGGTGTTTTCGGGTTTTACCCCTAGGTACATCTATTCCAGAGCCTCCTCTACCTATTCGTATCCAGATAGGGATGTATTGCTCGAAAAAACTCACAAAATCTCTACAATAGAAAAATTATAGGAAGTTATTCTATACTAATCCTCAAAGTCCATCTTAGGTCTATGTGCTCTAATGAGAGTTTATCTAAATCTACCTTCTAAGGTTTGTATAAAACTTCCTATGATACCAAATGTAATTCCCTGACCCAAGTTACCCAGAGTCGGTGCATTATTACATAACATTGGCATGATCATAATAAAGATCAAATCTCGAAAGACCGATTGGTTTAGTAGCCTTGGAAACACTAGATATATTCATAAAGTTTTACATTACATCATAAAGTGAAAAACTACTACAAAAAAATATTGTCTCCATAGTCCACACTATTATCCCCTCATAATATCCCTGTAGGACATTCATAATTTACTTTTTCAAATCCTGGGAAAAATAAAACATAGAAAAGGGGTGAGCTCAAATGCCCAGTAAGGATAACAATATAGCAGAAACCTGCATAAATAAGAATAAACATTTAAGGAAGTGTATAACTAAAACAAAATCCTTTTAAACTTGAACTTCAACATAGTATGAAAAAAATAAAATGAAATAATTCCATTTTTTTATTCACATGGATATCCTACTAATCGAATAGTCACATGCAATATCAAGAACCACTTTCATAATGATGGAATGCATAATGCCAGACTATCATAACCACATAGCCAAGTCCTCGTGCCAAGACTACAAATAAGATTTTGTCATGGCCTTGTTCCAAAACACTAGTTTTTCTAATTATACCTAACGATTCATCGAGGAGCAATAGAGGGCTCCACCCGTCTGATATTAAGTCCAATGCATTCCCATAAGAAAAGGTTTAAACATAACATAAACATTTGTATTAAAACAGGCCTACGAAATGTAAATACTTCTTCCATAAACCATGAATGGTATAAAAATAACACATCAACAGTCAAACATATCACAAAACCTTCAATACAATATAAAAGTTTTGTATCATAATAAATCAACTTCAAATAAGGATAAAATTCATCAAAGGATGTTGACATAGATGAAATCAAAACTCTTTTTAGAGTAATATCTATTTTTATTTTGAAATCATTTAAGAGTCATATATTTATAGAATATAACATTTTCTTTGAAAATATTCTTATAAACTTGTAAGGGATGCTTCGACGATTTTATAATGGTGGAAAATAGCTGCACCCACCGTATAAGTTAAAAAAACATTCTTACCTTAATTATGTCGAAAAGGTTAAAAAGCACCTTGTTTTGAAAACAACAGAAATATTCCTTTATAAAACTCTTATAAAAAGTAAAACACGGGTATAAATGAATTTAACCCATATTCTTGTAAATTGTAAAAATGTTTTGAAATACATTTTTAAGAAACATGAATGTGGATGATAAAAAGATCCCAGTTGATTATTATGTATTAACAACCTCGGATAATGAAGAGATTGTTAAATAAACCCTTACCTTGTACTTTTCCTTGGTTGGGGGTAGGTTAACCTCCTGTATAACGGTGAAATAATTGTTATTAAATAATACAATAATCGTATACATTAATATGATATCATAAATGATCTTTTAACTTTGATTTGTTAATAATATCTTAGTATTATTGTTGTTTCGGGTGTTAACTTACTTGTTTTATTTTATATGTTGTGTTACGTAAGCCATGTTTGTAATAGATAGGTTGTATATTATTCATATCCAGAATGATATCATGTCCTTAAAAATTATTTTTAAATCATCAAATGATAATTATACTTGAATGGATACGATGGAGAATGAATCTCATCGCGTTCGTGGAGACGGTAGTCCATATGTACGCACGAGCGACAATATCATTCTTTTGATATTAAAATATTATATAATTTGATGGTATATCATATATAAAAAATTATTATCATGTTATATTTATTATTTTCATGAATTATAAATCATTATTATACCCATCAAAATAATAATTTATTGAATAACAATTACACCACGACGTGGAGACGTTAAGTCGTACGTACGCACGTATGGTGACATGTTATTCAAAGGATGGATAGAATAACGAATATGGTTGTACCATATTTATAATAACATCCTAGTATATATAATATACTGGAGTTATTATTTTATAATGGTAATAACAAAGGAAGAAGAAGTGGAAGAAGGAAGGAACTTGGAAAAAGGTGGTGAAATCATTACCTCTTCTTCGGGTTCTTCCTTTTGATTTCATCAAAAGGGCTCTTAGGTTGGATTTATCACTAAAAGAAGGCCTCTAGGATGAAGTTAGGGATGTTGATAGAGAGTATTTGGGCAGATTTTGGCCGAACCAAAAGGCTTTGAAGGAGTGAGTTAATGAGAAGGGGGAGTGCCCTTTTATAAGAGGGGTGAGGGGAACCTTTGGAAAAGCAAGAAATATTATTTTATAATAAATATATATTCAGTTTCTAATGGATCAAAAGTGGATTATTTAAAGTTAAAGGTGGGGATGGGTCGAAAACCACTCAACCAATTGAATTTAGACAGGTTTGGGTTACTATATTAACATTATCTTTAAGCATTAACTCTTAGTTAATTAGTTTCACTTTTACAATGTCTCTTTGTATTTTTTTATTATACGGTTAATAAACATACTATATACATCCAAAAGACCCCCAAGTGATCCATTAATGATACACCTATCATGATATAAGTCTCCTGGCCAAACCTTATATTTTTATTAATTTAATATCAATTAATAATATAATATTTGTTTTAAAAACTCTTTTATGTCAATTTTGACACTATTCAATAATTGTTTTTTTCTAAAATCATAACAGAATGATTACTTCGAAGAAAGTTAATTAAATCATTCCTAAAATGTCATATTAACCTAGAAAATTAGTATAATTCATAAAAAGTCTCAAATTATATTTATTTGGGTGTCTACAATATCAATCATTTTAATTTTTACTATTATGGTAATTACTGCATCACCATTGTGTCATAAATAAATTAAATTATTTAAAGTATAAAAATTATAAATAAAATAAAATTATGTAGTAATTCTCGTTAAATTTCTAATGAATATTAATAGTCAAAAATCCAACATATATTACCCTATGTAAAAATTGTTTTTCAAAAAGATATATGCTTGTGTCATTTTTGTATTCATTTTAACTTAATTAAAATAAAGTGTCCCTATCACTTAAAAGTGGAACCATGGGGTCCCAAAATCGACTCAAAGATGACCATGGTCGGACATCTATCAACCAATAAGGTTAGGACACGTTTTAGGGTAATTTGTTATTATTATAATATTATATTTTAACCCTTATTTACCGGATTTACCCTTTAACCATGGTAAATAAAATATTTCCCGAATTAATTATTCAAAATGTCTAAAAATAAAAGCTACCTATTTACAAAATTTCAACATCCTGATTCCAAATATGGAATGCATTTTTACAAATTCAAAACACAGAAGTGGTAGAAATTAATTTAAAATTAATTCCCGTTGTCAAAACTAAAAGCGTGTTTTTAAGATATAATAACTATCAAAAGATTGATACTTGTTTATGTTCGGTTTAATTGTGAAATTATGTCCAATGACCAACATTGTATTAAATGGTAAAAATATATTCTAAATATACATTAAAACCACTCAAATTTATAATTTATCACTATTAATTATTTTGATTAATAAATGTTTTTTTAATTAAAATTTAGTAATTTTCACTATTCATCCAAATATTAAAGTTATCTGAAAAGTACCAAAATTTCACCTTAGTCTAAATTCGATGCTCAAAATCCAAAAATGAAGTCCATTTTGAGAGATAAAATTTATAAAATTTCAAAAATCAAGTATTACTATTCCTAACGGCTAGTTTGATCGGTTGTGGTGTGTGTAAGAACTCGATGTTGCGTACAACACACGCTACTGCATTATTTAAAGAGAAGCGTACCATAGAAGCTTGGGGTGTTACAAATAAGGTTGAAAAAACACTTGGAAAATTCATGGCATGTTCATCACAGCTTGTAAAAAACATGTCTACAAGGAGGAATTCATTTCCAATTTATTTTTCAAGATAATACTTTAACATTTAATGAAAAATTGTCTGAAATGATGAATGTTATTACAGAAAAACGTGGGGAAAGGGTGAAAAGAAAGAACGGCTCAAAAATACCTCAAGGATCAACCAAATGATCGAAACAATATAATGAAAGCACCTCAAACCCTCCCGTTCTATATCTATATTTATTATCATTACAGGCTCATGTGAATAAAAAGTTGAAAGATGGTGTTACTCAAACAATTGTTTTTGATGAAAATATGTACAGTGGGGGAGATCCACATTTCATTAGTGTTGAAAATGTAAGTAAAATCCTAGAGTATGATTGTCTAGGCAGCTCAGTTATAAATGTATAAATGAGGCATGTTTTCATGATTTGACTTTCTAAAAGATGATACACTGTGATAATTTTGACTAAATAAATTTCATATTTTTCAAAGGCATATATTTATATAAATTGAATGGATTTCCCCATGAAATTTTTTTGGACTCATTAGTCCTAACGTCACCTCTACAGAATAAAAAGAGAATCAAATAAAAAGAGTGAAATAGTGGTAGGCCTGCTCAAATTATTTAACATAAAAATTACACATTATTGACTCTTCTTAATACCAATGATATAGCGGTAAAACTCTAAAATTTAATCATATCAAATATATTTTAATTTTTTTCATTACATATTCTTTTTTGTGTTCTTAGGCAGCATTGTATGCTCATTGTGGTCAATTTAGATACTCCAAAGATTTATTTCCTGGATTAAATTCATGGATATCCAACCAACAGACCACACATGATGGAGTTTTTCAATTTTAATACACTAAATCCATCATTTTAGAACTAAACATATAGTTATATAATTTATATTATCTATTAATGAAGATTCTGTTATGACAGGGCAGTGCATGAATATCATCTACATCATGGAATGAGGCCAAGGGAAAAGGATAAGATACATCACAAGTACTATGACTAGATAAATATAATGGTATATATAATAATATTTCTCTATCCAAACACATATATAAAATATTACTTATTTTTATCAATGTTTCTATAGTGTTTGAAACAAACAAACAGAAAAGAATGTGGTTATTATGTTTGTAAATTTATGAAAGATATCATATTCCATGAACAAACCAGCATCCCTGAAGAGGTATTTTTTAAAATAATTACTATTTCATTTAAAATATTTATTAATCATTTGTGTATGTATAATTTTTCATTACAATCATTATTTTCGAAAAGAATCATATTCACAAGACGATATAAATTCATTTAGAAATGAATTGGAAACATACCTAATGGATGAATGTTTATAAATAGCATGAAGATATGACTAGTATGACTCTAAGTGTCTATTTTTATTTAAAATTGATAGTATTTTTAGAAAAAAAAACATGTGACATAGTGAAAAATAAGCTGACGTATTACCATTTATTTGATACTTTAATAAAACAATACATAAATCATTTTTGATGTGTAGGAATAAAAATCACCTAAATATGATGCACAGTGTAAACATTATGACTTTAAGTGTATATTTTTATATTAAATTAACAATAATTTTAGTAAAAAGAACAAGTGACATACTAAACACCAAGAAAATGCATTCGAATTGTTTTGATACTTTTGGAAAATGATACATCAGTCATTTGTAATGTGTAGGAATTAATCACACCTCAATATGAAAAATGGTGTGACTGATATGACTAAAAGTGTCTATTATTAGTTTAAAATTGATATTTTAGCTCAAAACATGTCGCTCACTAAAAACAAAGAAAAATCGCTCTGATTTTCTTCATAATTTTGGAAAGTAATTCATAAGTTTTTTGTGATGTGTATGAAGCAATATCAAGTCAAATAAATGCATAATGTGACCTATATGACTTCAAATGATTCTTTCTAGTTTGAAATGATATTTTAGTAAAAAAATACAACTAACATACTAAAAACTGAGAAAACACATTCATATTGTTTTAAAAAATTATGAAAATGATCTATAAGTTATTTGTAATGTGTAAGAATCCACCTCACCTCAATATGACATACGGTGTGACATGTATGACTCAAATTGTAACTTTTTGTTTAAAATTGACTTTAATTTTAGTAAAAATACAAAATTTGAATACTGAAAACTGAGAAAACACATTAGCATTGTTTTGATAATTTATAAAAATAGTCCATGAGCCATTTCTGATGTGTAGAAATCAAACTCACCTCAATAAAACGCACTATGTGTCCGGTATAAATCAAAATGTGTCTTTTTATTTAAAATCGACATTAATTGATGTAAAAATGAACAAGTGACATACTGAAAACCAAGAAAACACATTTAGGTTTTTTTGATAATTTTGTAAAATTATCCATGAGTCATTTTTAACATGTACGAATCAATCGCACTCCAATCTAATACACGGTGTCACTGGTATGACTAAAATTTATTGTTGTCAGTTTAAAATTTAAATTTTAGCTCAAAACATGTCACTCAACAAAAGCCAAGAAAACACTTTCTGATTATCTTCATAATTTAGGACAATGATTCATAAGTCCTTTTGGCATGAATTATGTAGTCTCACATGAAACTGATGCATGATGTGACCGGTATGACTCAAAAAGTGTGTTTTCGGTTTGAAATTATATTTTAGTAAAAAACACCACTAACATACTAAAAACCAAGAAAAAACATTGGGATTATTTTGATACCATAGAACAATGATCTATGAGTCATTTGTGATTTGTAGGATTCAACCACACCTCAATATGACAAATGATGTGACTGTTATAAATCCAAATGTGTTTTTATTTAAAATTGACATTAATTTAAGTAAAAAGAACAAGTGACAAACTAAAAACCGAGAAAACACATTTTCATTGTTTTGATACCTTAAGACAATGATCCATGAGTCATTATTGATGTGTATGGATTAACCACACCTCAATCTAATGCACAATGTGACCAGAATGACTAAAAGTGTCCATTATCAGTTTAAAATTGACATGTTAGCTCAAAACATTTCACTCACTAAAACCCATGAAAACACCCTCTGATTGTATATATAATTTAAGAGAGTGATTTGTATGTCCTTTTTGACGTTTATGAAGTAGTGTCACCAAAAAATGATGCACGATATGGCAATTATGAATCAAAATGCATGTTTCCAGTTTTAAATGATATTTTAGTAAAAAAACACAACTAACATACTAAAAACTGAGCAAATACATTTGGATTATTTTGATACATTATAAAAACAATCCATGAGTCATTTTTTATGTGTAGGAATCAACCAAACTTCAATCTGATGAATGATGTGATCGGTATAAATCCAAATGTGTCATTTAAATTTGATATTAATTTTAGTAAAAGAACAAGGGACATACTCAAAACCAAGAAAAATCATTAAGAGTATTTTTATATTTTATAATATTGATACACAACTCATTTGTGACATGTAGGAATTTACCCCACCTCAATATGACACATGGTGTGACCTATACAACTCCTAATGTGCCTTTTTTATTAAAAACTGGCATTTTATTAATGTACTATTTCATATTAATGTTTAATTTATTTCTTTATAGTATTGATTACATAATATATGTATTATTATATAGGTGGAACCTTTTTCAGGAGTTGGGATGACTTTTTCGGCAACTAATACCATGGGCGGACATTTTTGAGAGGGGATTATAGATGACAAAGGATGAAACATTAATGTTTTTAACAGTTTGTTGGATAATTGTAAATTTAATTATACAAAACATTGTTTTAAATGTATAAAAAAATTTTGTACAAACCCTTGTGTGTTCTATTTTGTTCTTTTGTGTGAAGTTGTGTGCAGTGCTTTGTTTTTGTGTGCGCTGTGTAGGTGTTGTTTTGTGCAGGTGGTGTGTGTGCATTGTACAGGTGTTGGTGGGTGTGTTGTTATATAAACAGCACAACATTGGTAGTTAGGCTTTTATCATCTCTATTATTAGCACTGACAATGTCCCCCTTTATCAGTTCTATTCCGATCGATGATAAAGGGTATCCTTTATCCGTGCTCAAATAGCACTGATAAAGGAGGGACTTTATCAACACTTTTTTTAGTGTGGATAAAGGAGTTCCTTTATCAGTGATTTTTTAGCACAGATAAAAGCCCCCCCCCCCCTTATCTTCACTGTTGTTAACAGTTCTTTTCTAGCATCTTTAAAAGAGATTTCTTTCACTTTCAAAAGCAGTATTTACAGTAGCAGTGGCCTGGAAGTACTTGTGGATGTCAACTGGCACCACATCCTCCCCATACCACACACCTCCATCATCAACATTGAATACACCTTTCATGAGCATTCCAATGGAATGTATAATATTTGTATTCATTGAGTGGTGGTGAGTTGGGGTGGGGCAACAAGAACATTGGAATTCTTCCTAAACCCCTGGGCGGAAAAGGTGGTGGTTGCACCCCCCAAACTGGTGGGGGATTCCATAAATGGTTTAGTGTTCCCATACATTTATTTTTCGTAACTAAAGGAATTCACCCTGAAACATTACCGCGCCAATGAGGACACCCTCAATGTGTTCTCAGGCTGGGTCCAAAAAAATCTCGTCCACATAAATTGGCTTCAGCAGACCGCACACTACGATTCTTTTTTCAATGGCTATTGATGCAGTGATACAATATATTGATGAGGAAAATGAGTGTATGTTTCAAATTTTTATATTTGAATATTATTTTTATAATAATTTTTTTGGATATAATTTGGTTTACTTAAATGAAACATAAAAGGAAGAATCATTTTTAAGAAAGACTAAATAAGATAAAAGTAAAGTGCATGAAAGTAAAAAAAAAACACAACAGATTTTTGTGATTCCGGCCTTTTTTTCTACTCCATGACAATAAAACCCCCAAAAATTACTTGTTATTATGAAAAAGGAAACAATTCATATACAGAAAGAGAAAACAATGAAAGAAAACCATGCACGGGGACCAGAGAAACTATCCGAGAATAGGGACTCATCCCCCCAAGATCCAGTCTTAAACTCTATATTGGAGTTAGCAACACACTCCAAATTTGAAGGACACAGGCACGAAACCCTCAGAACCTGACTAAAAAAGAAAAACAAAAAAAGATCAAACATTGAAGAAGCTAAACAAGGAAAGAAACATACTATAAAACTATGAGCATTGAAGAAGATGCACCTCTACCCGGGCTAGAAGATCTTGAACATGAAGTGGTCCACACGGAGCATGTGGGACCAGAGATCTCCACAGAAGAAGGTAACTATAATAGGGGTGAATAGGTGTTTAATCTGAGATCCGCGGAGGATTCCACCTCTCTCTAAGATATCTGGAATGAAGCTGGGAAGGATAAAGAAGAATTGTGAGGTAAAACTCTAGCCTCTATAAATGAATCGACGACGCAATAAAAGAGAATCAGGAGAGGAAATGTAGGCTATCAATTGTTATAGGTGTGGTGGACACATGTTTGGCAGAGCGATCATTGAAGGATACAAAGGATAAGGTCGATTCAACGGAACACAAAAACGTCGAGCCATACGGTAGCAAACAACTGGATGGGCGGTGTGATGTGTATCACCGAAGGATCAAACAAATGCAAACACTGAGAAACAAATTCATCAGATGGAAGCCAATCAAAAACTCATAAAACAAATCAAAAAAATATTTCCAGGGTGGCAAGCAGGGGTAAGAAGGCCCATAATAGAGTGTTGAGGGAAATGACCTAGCAAGAAGCCCATGCCACGCTCCAGCGCACCCCAATATGGAGTCTTGTGAATAGAAGGCCTGACAATAAATATAATTTTCATAATAATAAAAAAAAAATGTTCATGAGAAAATAAAACTAATATTTAATTTTGAAAATCCAAAAATTAAAAAATCTCTACCTTTTCCAAATTAAAAATAAAACAAACACGGATGGTGTTCTTGCACCCCTAAATAGCCTACTAGTGGGTTTAGATAGTTTTATTTAATAGAAAATGAACCGAAGTCTATCGAATCTGCCTAGAATGGATTCACCTAGCATGTGCTATAGTGGCACATGAACTATTCATACCCACTCTTCTAATGCTTAATACTAAAATATGCTCAAATTGTAAACTAACTAAGAAACCACTTTAAACAAATATTACCCAAATTACATTCATTTTATCTAAAAATAGCAACTCCTGAGCATGAAAATTCCTATAAATAAAATAAACTTTGTTGGGGGTAAAACAAATTGAACAATTAAAAACAAAAAAAAATCTCATAATGGCATAGTAACATAGTAATAGAAAACAACTCACACTAACAACAAAATAGGAAGCCGATAGAAAACTCTCCACCTAAGCCCAAGCAGCTTAGATCATCCCACACAAACCCTTTTTTCCTACCTTGGTTCCACCACAAAGACATGTAGAGTCAATCCTAGGATCACAGGGAAAAAAAACAAAGAACCTGTGCCTAGATCTAATGCAAGGGATGAAAACAACAACAAAAGAACCTATGCAGTGTCATACCTACGGCATACCACTAGGACTCAGTCATACTATCTATGTTTTTCAAATTAGGATAGTACATTTTTATGTGGCTGGTATTGTCACACTCAAAACACTGGAAACTCTTAAACTATTTCTTATCATTCCTTCCTCTATTTTTCATAGGACCCTTAGTATACATTAACTGAAGTTAATTTTTGACACTATAAAATTCTTCCTTCAAACCATATTTTGAAGATCCTAAGATAACCCCGTAAATTGAACTTCCTTCTAAATTAATGGAATCCCTACCATACATCATGGAATCATTAAATGATTTAAAAGAATCATTAAGAGAAGTTAACTTAATTAGATCATTATCTTCATCTTTATCCTCTATAAATATTATCTAAATCCAAAAAAAACGTTATTAAACTCTTCAATATGACCTCAAACAAAAGATTAAAGAGTTGTCTTAAAATTATATAGCCGTATCTTTTTATAAAGTTATCCAAGAAAATATTTTTTCATACAAAAATGTACAATTTTAAACCAAATAGATTTAACAGTTGTTTCATGTGAAACTTCATGCAGAACTTTATCTTCTAAGGTTAACAAAAGAGTGTAGTGAGCCTTTTCTTGTATACTAGGGTTGACATCAACTAAAGAAGTGGTAGACTAACCAACAGTAGTGATGATCACGATAGGATTCTTATTTTCGTGCAAAGAATCTACAAGTCCATTATGGACTAATAGTGCATTCATTTTTTACTCTCGATGAATTAAAATAATTTTCATCGTCAAAATTTCCGTTTTCAATCTTAATAGGAATTGTTAAAAAACAATTAAAAGCCCCCATACCATTTTTTGGGATGTAAATGGGTTTACTTATGTTCATTCGAAGTAAAAGTAGAAAAAAAAAGAATCATTTTTTACAAAGTTGAAAGAAGAGAAAATAAATTACAGGAAAGTAAAGAATATAATCGATTTATGTGCTTCAGACCTTTTTTTCCCACTCCATGACAAGAACAGCACCACATATTAGTTATTATATTGCAAAATAAAAAAAGATAATACATAAATAAATAATAAAAAAAGAAATAAAACCACACACATAGACCATATAAACTATCATTCACTCCAAGAGTCAGTGGTGAACTCTAGCTCAAAGTTAGCAACATACTCCCCTGAACAGGATAGACTCATTCATGCAACCTCAAGTACAAGATCAAAAAATAAATACAAAACAAGATCAAACAATGCAAAATATGAAAAAAAGAAAGCAACAAATTACAAAACTAGAAGCGTTGATGAAGATGTGGCTCTGCCTAGGTTGGAAGATCTTGAACACAAAGTGGTCACAACTGAGCTCGTGATTCCCAAGATCTCCACCGGAGAAGGTCACCAGAATAGGGCATAGAGGTGTCAAAGCTGATATCAGTGGATGTTTCTACCTCTCTCTAATCTCTCTAGAATGAGGCCAGGAATGATGAAGAAGAATAGTGGGGTAAAACTCTCACCTCGACAAATGAACCGATGACACAATAAAAGCAAATAAGGTGAGGTATGGGGACTTTTAGGTGCTACAAGTGATGTGGAAATGTGGTCATTAGAGCGAGCGTGGAAGGATCCATAAGATAAGGCTGGTGAAATGAAATGTGAAAAATTTAATCCACACGGTAGCATGCAAGTGGATGGGTGGTGCGACGTGGATTACCAAATGATATAACAAACAAAAACACCAGGAACCAAATTCGTTAGATGGAAGTTGATCAATAAATCATAAAAAATCAACAGTGGATTTCTAGGGTGGAAGGAAAGGTAGAATCATGATAGAAATAGAGGGTCTAGGGAAATGTCCTAGTAGGTAGCCCACACCATGGTCGTGTGTGCCCCAATATGGAGACTGATGAACATAAGGCCCGACAACAAATATAATTTATATAATAATAAAAAACACATAATTTTTCATGAAAAATATAACTAGATTTTAATTTTGAAAACCTAAAATTAACATAAAGGATGATGAAGGTTAGTATGATTCACATCTATTGCGCATCTAATTAAAGTTGAAATATTTTCACTCGATTCATTATTAATTGATATTAGTTATAAAATCAATATAATTGTTAATATTATTATTATTATTGTTCTTAACCATAATTTGATTATTAAATAAAAAAAGGACACACGCTCGATTTGAGTCACTCCACCCCTATCTCACTATCCATTTTAATATTTAATAATCACATAATCATCACACAAAGTTTCTACTTGTATTTTAAGAGGAACATATTTTGAAAAGTACTTGAATATATGGGTAGTTTTCAATTAACCCTGAAGTTTCATTTCCAACATGCTTAAATTAGTGTTTTATGTTCTTTGATGCATATATACTTATACATTCACTGGTTACACATTCAAAAAGCAAGTTAGGGGGTTTGGGGGGTGTTGTGTTTGTTCTGATTTGAGAATAAACACATACTCATAGAGACATGCTCACCTTGAAAACATTGAAACTATTGGTTGTGACACTTGAGAATTGAGAGTTAATAGGATAGGACTTACATTAATATAAAATCATGAATATTGTGTGGTGGCCTTTATCAGCGAAAAAAAATCTCATAAAGGGGTCATTTTATCAACACTGGTTAAAAGTGATGATAAAGAGTTTCTTTATTAACTTTAAAAAAGAAATTTAATATATATATATACATATATATATATATAAATAATTTTCTTAAATATAATTTATATAATACTAAATAATCATTTACACTTAATTATAAAATATATTTATTTGTTGGGTTGTTTATATGATGGGATTTGTTTGTGGGGCAGGGTAGTGTACCAGGAGTATTGTGAAGGAATGAACCGGGTGGCTTTGGAGATCATGGAGGTGTTGGGCGTGAGTCTGGGAGTGGGGAGAGGCCACTTCTGAAGCTTCTATGAGGGGAATGGTTCGATCAAGAGGTTGAACCACTACATGCCCTGCCAGCAGCTGGATCTGGTACTGGGGACGAGACCACACAAGGACTCGACCCCCCTCACCCTCCTATACTAGGATCGGGTTGGCGGCCTGAAAGTGCTAATGGATTCCACCTAGCACCGCATCCTACCAATACCACACACCTTCTTCATCAACATCGGGGACACCTTCCAGGTGCTTTCAAATGGAATGTATAAGAGTTTCATACATCGAGTGGTGGTGAACAATGGCAGGCTGAGAAGAACTTTGACGTTGTTCCTGATCCCCTAGGCAGACAAGGTGGTGGTACCGCCCCAGAAACTGGTGGGGGACACCGGAAATGGCCGAGTGTACCCAGTATTTACTTGGCTGCAGTGGAAGGAATTCACCATGAAACATTACGGCACAGACAATGATACCCTCAAGGGAGTTTACTTTAGACGTTTTCTGAAGAAAAAAAAATTAAAGGGTGTAGGTTAATTTTTTTTAAAAAAAATATGCTACAAAGGCGACATCATTGAAGTCACCTTTATGTTTATGCACAAATGCATCATTTTAAATGATTTCTTTTCTCCCCCATGCCGCCTTTGTCCTAGATCGATGACATGGAAAAGACAATGGTGGGATGCCTCCTTTCGCCTCAACTCCGTATAAAAGGGTAGCCCCCCCCCCCTTCTCCTCACTCAATCATTGCATTCTTCTCTCCTAAATTCTCTTCATATCCCTCTAAAAAAATAATTTTATTTATGGATATTGTGAAGAATAATTTAGTGGTATTTTTATTTATTTAATTTGATGTTTTTTATTTATTTAATTGAATTATTTTTAGTTTTAAATATTTCATTATTTAAGTAGAATAGGTAGTTCTTAATATTTTGTTTATTAGGTTCTGTAATTAGTTATATATAGTTTGAAATAATTATAGTTAGTAGTATAGATTAAGTATAGATTAAGTATAAATTATCTTAGGATTAAATTAGGATTAAGTATTGTGAAATTTTGGTAGCTTAAAGATTATGTTGTTATCTAAGAAATCAAATCCTTGTTTGGATACAAACAAGTGGATGTGGCTCTAGCACAAATGTACCTAGGGGTAAAACCTAAAAACACAACATTGAGCTAGACTCAAACAGGAACTGGTGCATGAGAATGAGCCTTACTGCACTCTTCTTTTGACACTCCCAGGGGATATGCTTAAGATGATCCATATTTTATTTATAAACTACTAAAATATATAAGAAAAGAAAAATAAGATCACTATATTTATCAATGATAACATGATAATTATGATGTTATAGAATGAAATAAGGACAAAAGAATTAACGAATACAAGTTATTATTAGTAATTAAATATGCTATGTATTAAGTATTTTAATTAGTTATATATAGTTTAGAAACAATACTTATTATTAGTAATGATTAATTATATATTTATTAATGATAACTTAGGCTTAAAATTGAATACATATGATTAGTTAATTATAATTAACTAATGAATATAATATAATTAATGATTAAAGAATAAATAATTAAATAATAACTTCATAATGAATAAATAGTGATTAAAGAATGATTGATAAGTTAAAAACTGTATTAAGAAAATTAGTTGATAAAATGGAAATTATTATTTTATAAAATGAAATGGAGAAGAAAATGTTTTAAAATTCTAGTATCATAATGATTACATAGTTTAGAAATAATAGTTATTATTAGAACTGATTAACTATAGAATAATTAATAAACAACATAGGATTAAAACATGAATCCATATAATGATTAGCTAATGATACTTATGATCATATAAAGTGAAATTAAGAAGAAAAAACACATTAAATAACACATGAATTATTTATGACATACAATAAATTCATTGACGTTTTTCAATAGAATGAGGTTTAGATGAGATTATTCTCACTTCATACATGAGGTAAAATTCAGCTTATTTGTAATTGGTATCTTAATAACATCTTTGATGGATATGTACTTAACTTTTGAAATTTAAAAAGTTTTTGGCCTTCTAATGACATTTAAGATATGTAATTAGAAGGTCAAAATCTTTTGAATGTTCAAAATAGAAGTACATATCTTCTAAAGATGTCATTAATCTATCAATAACAAATAAGTTAGATTTTACCTCATATGAAGTGAGACTCATCTCATCCAAATCAGATTCTATAGAAAAATGTCAAAGAATTTATTTTATGTTATAAATAATTCATGTCTTATTTAATATGTTTGTTCTTCTTCATTTCACTTCATATGATCAGAATTGTTATTTTCTCAATGATAAATAGACTAATTTGATGTTTCGTATTCTTTTTACCTAGGTTTCCAAAATGTTATGTGACTTATATTCTAATAAAATTTTATATAATGAAACATTACTATCATATTTTTGGGTATAGAAAGGCATCCTATAATTATATTCTAATAAATATTATATAGTCAACCATCATTGTTAATATTTGTTACACTATCATAATTTTGTTGAAAGAAGCATTTTTGACATAGAGAGTCATAATTGTACGTGTGTACTAGTATGGGGAGATTATTCAAACTGAACAAGGAGCTTCTTAAAGTACACAACCAAAAACGGTGGTTAGTACTGCTGATTGTGTAACAATAAGTGACCTTCAAGAGAGAATTTGTGGTTCCTTAAATCTGGGACCTGATCAAGAGATCATGTCTATGAGCTATTGACATTTTCAATTCCCGGAAACACTATGGAATCTAGCTTGTCCATTGGTTGCTGATGCATGGTGGGTCCAAGCAATTAATATTTTTTCTCAATGGTCATATGGTACCATGATGGAGTTATATGTTGATGTTGCTATTATACAACAACAATGTTCGGTTGTATGAAGACGTAGAATTACAAGAGTGGTTGATGATAGTCCATCACATGAAATTAAGTCTATTTCAAATGATGTATTGTCTTCATTGTTACATTCTCATATTGTAAAGTAAATGTTGTTATCTCTTCTTTTTTTCTCAATTTATTAAACCCAAAAACCCAAAAGCATAACAGTTAACCCAGAAACATGTTTACTAAACCTTATTATCAAAATTTAAAACCCTAAAACCTCAAACCTAAACCCCAACCCAAAAACAACTTTCATTTTCCATGTTTTTTTTAAATTATGTTTGATATTTTAACAAACTATTCTATAATGAAATAATAGTATCATAATGATTAGCATAAGTTATTCAATATAGATAATTAAATAAATTCCTAAGACATCATTAGTAATTGACATGGTTTATCTTAATCCAATCCATAATTAGTTAATCATAAATCTCCTCCAAAATAGTTCTAACCATATTCGAGACCCAATATTTTAGATAATAGAATTTATTTCATAAAAACATTCTTTATTTCAAGAAATAAATTTCTCCTTATTCCTTAAATAAAATTTTAGACAATAGAATTTATTTCATAAATCCAAAGGAAGAACACTTAAACCATATTGTAAATTAAATGTTATTATCACTTCTTTATTTCTCAGTTTTTTATACCCCAAAACCAAAAAGCATAACACTTAAACTAGAAACATGTTTTTATAAATCTTAATATCAAAATTCGAAACCCTAAACTATAAAACCGAAACCCAAACCCAAAAATCAAAAACATAAACCCTAAAACCATAAAAAATCCAAAAAACCTAGATATATTCCCTTAAAGCACGTATCAATTAATAAAATTCTTATAATGATTTTTTCATTAATAAAATTCTTTCACAACATAATTTTTTCCATATATTTTTTTTCAATTATTTCGTATTTTATTCTTTATTCCATTTAGAACCAAAAGAAATGGAGAATTATATTTCTTTAGGTAAAAATAACTTCACAAAACAATGTGAATAAACATGTCATGTCTTCGATTATACAAGTCATAACATTATGCTAACCATGATGTTATATGTACATTTTAAACTTACAACTCATTTCATTTGATTATATGTAGATGGATGATACCATACTACTCATTCAGTAACCTACCCATATTTCATAGGTTGTGTCTGAGGTTCGTCCAGATCGAATGATCATGGTGCATTGAGCACACCATTTTCATCACAGGGAGCCTCCACATGCTATTAGACAATACTTGTATTGTTCTGGCCTATATGGCCTTGACATATCAGATTTCACATTTGTAGACCATTACCTACTTGCTTCCCTCGTTGAGATGTGGGGACCAGAGACACACATATATTCCACCTGCCTGAGGGAGAGATGACCATCACCATCGAGGATGTGGCAGTGCTTCTCGGTCTTCTTATCCTGGGGAGACCCGTTATTAGACTCACTCATGCAGCATGGCCAGACCTTTCTTAGAACTTGTTAGGCGTTGATATTTTTTCCGAATGTAGGGCTACAGATGGAGCATCCATATCAATGCCTTGGTTGGAGTCGCAGATTACCCATTTATAGGATGATGATGACGAGAAGATTGTCATGTGTTACACCTGTGCATATATATTATGGCTCATTGGCAGGGCCATGTGTACTGATCACTCGGGGATGCATGTGAACATGATGTATCTACCCCTACTAGAGGACTTTTATTGGGCATGAATGCACAATTGGTGATCATCCTGTTTGGCATGCACATACAGAGCATTATGTAGGTTCTCCCATAGGGACTACACAGGTCTCGGGGGATGCATCATCCTTATTCAGATGTGGGCATGGGAGCATATCCCAGTATTCTTCCCTGACCTTGTCGGTCCTCCGGTCAAGATGGAGGTGATGCATGATGCTCCACGTAGACACTGGTATGATCAGTCATTTCTATTGGTTTCTAATTCTACTATGAGTTATTGACTATAATTTCTCATTATTTTTCAATATCATTGATGTATTTTATAGGTGGTGTCAGCAACACAATTTTTACGTCGTTACGAGATAACATTTGGGTGTATATCGGATACAGTCGGACTATCTCTTACCTGGTCAAATATGTATATACAATCAATCATTGTCTAACATATTTAATAATAGCATAAATTTTGGTTTTTTGTTAGGTACTTTTTTGACAAAATCACTTATCATTACAGATTTCATGGCTTCCATACTATAGTATAGCAATGTGAAATGGGAAGCGTGGGCCAAGCCCGTGCGGGCATGAGCCCATGCGGGCTAGACCGCAAAATCCTGCATAAAAAATAGGTGGATTTAACCAGACCGCCCCACCCCGCAGAGGATGTGGGCAAGCCCGCGGGAAACCCACATTAATTATTGTTTTTATAATTTTTTACATTTTAATAGACTTGTAAAATCCCTCATGAAAAATTTTGTTATGAAAAATGATTGTAATTACTATTCAAAATTTCAACTAATTATAAAATTGTTTATAATTAATCATAAAATGTCCAAATTTTCAAAATAAATGTTACAAATATTAAGTGTACAACACTAGATTACAAATATAGTATAAAACCAATCTATTTCACATGATTATCCAATATTACATGGACCCTTGTCTCCATTAATATTTCCTCCAAATCCTACACCAAAACATAATTAAAAATAGATTTCAAAAAACATATAAAATAATAGTATTGATGCATTTGATTTTGATAAAAAAAATATTATGAAAATATAGCTATAAATTTAGCAGAATAAAAATATGAAAAATATTAAACATTAAAACTAACAATCAATATATTATTATGAAATAACATAAATCAAAAAATTAAAAATTAAAAAAAACCAATAATTACGGCAGCTTACAGCCAGAGGGGAGGGTGACAAAGAGGGGGTGGTGGAGTGGGTGGTGGAGTGGGGTGGAGGAGAGGAGGTGGCGGAGTGGAGGTAGTGGGGAGGGGGTGGCGGGGCAGAGGTGGTGGGGCAAAGGTGGAGGAGTGGGGGTGGTGGACTAGGGTATGCTGGAGTGGATGGTGCGGGGGTGGCGGACTGGGGGTGGCGAAATGGGGGAAGAGGGAGTGGTAAGGTGGAGGAGGTGGGAGTGGTAGAGTGGAGAAGGAGGGGGCGAAAGACCAGAGGGTGGCGATGGGGGTGGCATAGCAGGGGTGACAGTGAAGAGGGTGGGAGAGTGGGGGTGCTGAAGCGGCAGTGGAAGAGCGAAGGTGGTGGGGGAGTCAGAGCTGAAGATGTGGGTGAGGTAGGAGTATAGAGACGGAAAGCTTGATGTACATGGACATTACATTAATTTTGTGGAATACTTAATACATTACAAAAATAGATGCCCAAAGACCGTATTAGTTTAGTGTCTTTAGAAACTCGGAACGTAATATTCTAATCATGGTGAAAGATCTTCATCATCTCCCATAAATATCTTCCCCTTTTGGTTGTCTTACCTAAAACCTTTCTTCATATCCTGGGGTAAAGAAAACATAAAAAGGGTGAGATAAAGTGCTCAGTAAGGGTAAACATAGAGAACATAAAACAATCCATAAACATTTGAATTAAAAAACTTGAACATAAAATCTAAACATCAAAATCTTGAGCAAAGACCTAAATCTTGGAAGTACGTAAGGCATATATCATAATGGATCATCAATAATGATAAAATAGCATGGGAATAAAGCATGTAATTGTGGAAACCATTAAGCACATGTTATGATTTCCATAGTAGCCAAGGCATTTCTTCCATGACCATCTTAGTGGACAAAGTCCCTTTCTGAATCGAGTTCACTCCTCATTTCAGTCCTGTAACACTGAACCAGATTAACTTACCATTCCAGCCATGTATATCTCATGAGATATAAATCATTACCCAATGAATTGGAGGGAGAAATATGTCCCACCCATCTCATAATGAAATCATTCTTTCGTGTGCCACAAAATCATAAATCATACATCATAGCATCACCCATGTAATAGAATGTGATTCTTAAACATCATCACATCATAACATAATCCATATAAAAAAATAGATATCATTTCATCACAAGAAATATCAAACCATGTAAATAATGGAGACATTATACTTAAAACATAATCATATTAAATAATTTTATTTTAGATGGAAATTATTTTTGATAAAACACTTGAAATGAATTTTTCAGTAAAACAACCTTTCTTCTTCAAAATCATTTTCTTTTCATAAAATGCCATGAAATTTTAAAAGAAAATCATTTTTTTTAAAATAATCATGCAATCTTGTAGATTAAGATTCATGAAAACGAGGTTTTATGAAACCGTAAAAATCCGATCACGCCGTAAAAGATAAAAATAACATTCCCCTCATACTTTTGTCGGAAAAGTCAAAAAGATCCTCGTGTGGTAAAAAAAATTAAGATTTCTATCATAACATGTGGTAAAATTAAAAAATTGGTAAAAAGGTCATTAAACATATGTGATAACATTTTCAGAAAACAGGGACATGGATGATAACAAAAACCCCAGTAAATACTTAAAAATAAACAATCTCGGATAAAAACGGGATTGGAATAGTTATCCCTTACCTTATGTCCGATATGCTTTATATGTATCCGAAACTCCTGTATAAAGTATTTAAAAAATGTCATTGACTTATTACAGAATCATATTCATTGTTATTATATCATATATGGTTTACTTATGACGTTATATTACCCGTTCTTTTGTAAATTCGATGTAAAAGCAGCGATTTGGGTAAAATCTTTTCATTTATTGCACGTGTTTTGACTTGTTGTTCTTGATATTATTACTTATATCCTGGATTACTTAATTCCAGAATGTAATAATGATTTATATATAATATATATTAATCATATTCATATATATATATGACAGATCGATAAATGGAATGAAATACACCATTCATGGAGACGGTAGGCCGTACGTACGCATGAACGCTGTTTTCGTTTCCTTATTAAATTGAATGGAATTATGTACATGACATACATATATATATACCTAAATCCAGTATCATTATTATTTCATATATTTAATTATTATTCCTTATATATACATTGTAATCATTCATGAATAGTTAACATGGAAAATGAATCTCATCGCGTCGTGGAGACGGTAGTCCGTACGTACGCACGAGTGATGATATCATTCTCATGATTGTGGAATTGTATTTAAGTGTATATATAATATTTCAGAATCAATATCAATTTAAAATAATCATATATAGTTTTTTATTTACACCATTATACCCATCCAAGTAAGGTGGTGGTCGAAAACAGATTACACCACGACGTGGAGACGGTATTCTGTACGTACGCACGCACGGTGATTTCGTTTTCTGTAGGACAGATAGAAGGTTAAATAAGGTTGTTTAATATTTATAATAACATATCAGTTTATAATTAGTACTTATGTTATTACTTTATAATGAGACAACTAAATAAGAATAAGTATAATAAGAAAGAAACATGAGAGAATCGGAAGAAGAAATTATCTCTTCTTTGATGAACCTCCTTTAAGCATCCTCTTAAGGAAGTAGAGTTGGCCTTTTGAGAAGACAAGAACCTCCAATCTATTTCTAGGGAAGTGGAGAATAGAAATGGGCATGGGTTGGCCGATCTTCAAGGTTAAAAATGGTGTGAAGAGAAGAGGGAAGGGGTTCTCTTTTTATAATGGAGGAGAGGGGCACCTTTGAAAAACATAAAATATTACTTTATAATAAAGTCATATTCGATTTATAATAGCTCCAAATTGACTTATATTGATTCTAAAGTGAGTATGGGTCTAAATACTCTCAACCAATAGGATTTATACAATTTTAGGATACTATTTTAACCTTATCTTTTAGATTTAACTCTAAGTTAAATAATTTAACTTTTACCGTGTCTTCTTGTTTTCATACACTATATGGTTTATAAACGTACTATAACCAGAAAGACAAACCCCAAGTGGTTTATTATTAATATATATAACCTTATATAAGTCATTTTTCCTAATATTATATTTTTAGGAACATAATAACAATTAATAATATATTATATGTTTTAAAACTATTTTATGTCCATTTTGACACTATTTCGTAATTTATTTTTGTAAAAATTATAATAGAATGCTTAGTTCTAAAAAAGTTAATTAAATCAATACTAACATGTCATATTAACCTATAAAATTAGTTTAATCCATAAAAATTCACAAATTACTTTTATTTGTGTATTTATAATATCAATTATTTTAATATTTTATTATTTAGGTAATTACTGCATCACAATTGTGTCATAAATAAATTAAATTATTTAATGACTAAAAATTATAAATAAAACACCATTAGGTAGAAAATAGTTTTAGGTTTCTAATGAGTATTTATAGTCTAATTTATCTTATGTACAAACCTATATTAAAAATGTTTTAGTTATTAAACTTTGATTTTAACCATTTTAACTCTTCTTTAAATAAAATAATAATAAATGTCCTAATCTGATCCAAGTGTGCCTAAATGATAATATTATATTCCTAAGGTTGTTTTTGGTCGAATTATACTTATCTAATCAAATTAAGACATGTTTTAGGGTAATAATAATATCATTTTACCCGTAATTTACCTATTTACTTTCAACCGTGGTAAATAAAAGTTAAAAGTTACTATTCATAAAAATTATTTTTATCTTATTGAACAACATTTTACTCCTTGATATTAACTTTTTTTCTCAGATTTTCGAAATTCCACTCATAGAAGTGGTGAAATTATGTTTTATTTAAATTTGAAAATTCTCCTAGAAGGTGGGTTAAAAACGGTGAAAAGTTCAATAAAATTTTTATATATCTAAAATTATTATAAAATGACTCCACTGAATTACATTGAACTTATATAAGTATTATGTATCAATTTTGACCTAAAATAATGTAAATAAAATAAATAATTATTTAAATAAAAAGTCGATTATTAAATAGTAACCCATTGTTTTCATTATTCATCAAAAATTGATAGTTTTCAAAAAAATTACCAAAATTCACCCTAGGCTAATTTAGATATTCCAAATCCAAAAATAAAATCCACTTCGAAAGATAAAATTTATAAAATTTCAGAAAGAGGGTATTATTATTCATAATGGCTAGTTTATATAACATATTGTTGTTTAGTGAAACTCAGTATTGCGTACAACACACGCTATCGTGGAAGGTCGTGATTGTGTGTAATGCAAGCCAAGTCAGGGATGTGAATAGTGCAAGATCCTATTAGTTTAGCGTACAAAACAAGACATCAATGAAATTAAAATAAATATTTTTCATAAAATCTCGGGGGGTTACATTCTACCCCCCTTAAAATGAATTTCTCCCTCGAAATTCATCGGGGTTATCAATGGTTTACTACTCAAAAGTTTCTTTAATAGAAACCCACATCATTAAAAACAATACCAAAACTTATCTTTAAAAACTAAATTATGAAACATATTAGTTACCCAAATTAACTAATCACTGGGTTTCCACATAAGAGAACATAGTGGAAAATATGGATATGGAAGAGAAATATAACAATCATGTTTTGATGAAGAGTGGAAGAGAACATGGCTATGAAAAATCCAACAATCACAAAGCCATAAATTTGTGATGATTTAAGGTACCATCTGATTCATTGGATATAAGGACACTTGGACAACATTTTTTTATATTCAATATCATTTCCCTAAAGTTGAAGAATTGTTGAATTGCAATAAATACCTACATGATTTTGGTACAATCTCATCGTTGTTCATGCCTTGAACAATTTCCAATTCATCTCTTAAAGAAATGAAGTTAAAGTTGTCATTCGTGAAGTGTTAGTAGATCATATGATAGAATGATAGGTCATTCCATCTATTTCTATCGCAAAAAGTTTAGCACACTTTATTAAATATACATAAGTCCATTTATGCTAAGATTAATAGTATATGGTTTCTAAAATGTAATTATACTTCATCTATCAAAGTGATTAAGAAAACTAGTTTCTACTAACTAGGGACTTCTTGTAGGACAGTGATAGGCGATAAAGGCATGTCGCACTTCGGTTGTGGGTTCGATTCCCGCAACTTTTTCCGACACGATGGGTTGTCGTCTGTCCTATGGGTTGTCCTTTTTCTAAAACTATATTATCATAACATAAAAAGTTATATCATTAAACAATACTATATGATTTCAATTCCATCCTTTAGGCTTATCGAAAATACTTCTGTCTGATTACTAGAAATTTCATCTACAGAGCATGTGAATTCCTTCATTTGTCCCCCATATATCATAACATATATCTTGTTGGTAACATTCCAAACATGTGAATACCTTAATCATGTAGTCTCTTGAAAAGTGAATACCCATTGAACCTTAGTAAAAACATGAATGTTTTCAGAATTTAACTCTTTCCACATACAAAAAATCCAAATAATTCTATATACTCAGAGCATAATATCACTTAGTCCTTATATCAATCATGAGCTCGTGAATACTATCAAACATGTTTTTTTCTCCTTATCCATTCATTATACACATATCATCATCTTTCCAAAAATATCTGAATAACCTTTCATGGTTACCAGTACCATTCAACATATACTTTCAAATACTTTAGGAGAACAATAGTGTAACAATCCTTAGATGATTCTATATTCCATAGTACCAATCATTATTCTTGATAAACATACAATCATTCCACTAAATTCTAAAACCACTAACTGAGCTTCATTATTTCTTTCATCTCGTATTTCATTTGTAGTCTCTTCATCATCATCCACATAAATACTACCCAAATGACCATGCTAATTCTCTTCATGAGATTTTCCCTTAGGGCATTTTTTTCATAATTCCCACACATTCCATATTTAAAACATCTAATCATTTTTGATATCATAGCAATACCATTATCCTTCTCCATGGTGTTAACAGAACTTTTTCCATTGCACTTACTGGATTTGTGTCCTTCTTTTCTGCACCCAAAGCATATTCCAGTTCCTTTGAAACATTCTCTTTGATGCCTCTTCCCACATGATTTACATGAGGGGAATTGAACTTTCTTTCCTCTATGATCATCATGAAACTCCATCATTCTCTTATTACCTAAGTCGGGATACTTACCAAAGTTGAGAATATTGATCATATTATGAGATTTATTATTAGGAATAATAATGATGTTTGGACTTCAGATCCAATTTCATTTGGTTGCTCATGAATAATATCATTCCATTGTCCATCATATCCTCCATTATCGTGAATCTTCCTATTTCCATCCATTTTCTAAAACCCAAAGATAATAGTGTGAGTGGAAAAAATCATGCTAGGAAAACAGCATAATAAAGGGGGAGTACCTTCAATATATAACACCTTAGGTTTAATTCTAATATCATTACCATAAGTCAAGGACTATAACCTATACATATACTTAACCTTAGATACATCCCTAGACATACCTTAGAAATATCTCTAGGGATCTCACTAAGGTTCTCGGATCCTAGTTTTCAAAGGTTAACAAAACCTTCACTCTGATACCAAATGTAGAGACCCAAAGCTTGACGTTCATGGACATTACATTACTTTTTCAGAATACTTAATACATGACAAAAATAGACGCCCAAAGACCGTATTAGTTTAGTGTGATTGGAAACTCAGAACGTAATCTTCTAATCATGGTGAAAGATCTTCAACAACTCCCATAAAGATCTTCCCCTTTTGGTTTTCTTAACAAAAACCTTTATTTATATCCTGGGGAAAGGAATACATAAAAAGGGTGAGTTCAAATTCTCAGTAAGGGTAAACATAGAGAACATAAAACAATCCATAAACATTTGAATGAAAAAACTTGAACATAAAATCTAAATATCAAAATCTTGAGAAAAGACCTAAATCTTGGAAGTATGTAAGGCATATATCATAATGGATCATCAATCATGATAAAATAGGATGGGAATAAAGCATGTAATTTTTGAAACCATTAATCACATGTTATTATTTCCATAGTAGCCAAGGTATTGATGCAATGACCATCTTAGTGGAAAAAGTCCCTTTCTGAATCGAGTTCACTCCTTGTTTCAGTCCTGTAACACTGAACCGGATTAGCTTACCGTTCCATCCATGTCTATCTCATTAGATATAAATCATTACCCAATGCATTGGGGGGAGATATAGGTCCCACCCATCTCATAATGAAATCATTCTTTCGTGTGCCACAAAATCATAAATCATACACCATAACATAACCCATGTAATAAAATGAGATTCTTAAACAACATGCCATCATAACATAATCCATATAAAAAAATGGATATCATTTCATCATAAGATAAATCAAACCATGTAAATAATGGAGACATTATACTTAAAACATAAACATATTAAATAACGTTTTTTTAGATGGAAAAAAGTTTTGATAAAACACTTGAGATGAATTTTTTAGGAAAACATCCATTCTTCTTCAAAATAATTTTCTTTTCACAAAATGCCATGAAATTTTAAAAAAAGGTTTTTATGAAAATAATCATTCAATTTTGTAGAGGAATATTCATGAAAATGAGGCATTATAAAACTGTAAAAATCTGTTCATGTCATATAAGTTAAAAATAACATTCCCCTCATACTTTTGTCGGAAAAGTCAAAAAGTTCCTCGTGTGGTAAACAAAAGTAAGATTCCTTTCATAACATGTGGTAAAATTAAAAAATTGGTAAAAAAGACATTAAAAATACATGAAAACATTTTTAAAAATAGGGACATGGATGATAACAAAAATCCTAGTAAACACTTATGAATAAACAATCTCAGATAAGAACGATATAGGAATACTTATCCCTTACCTTATGTCTGATATGCTTCATATGTATCCAATCCTCCTGTATAATTATATTAAATAATTTCATTAACTTATTACAGAATCATATTCATTGTTATGATATCATATATAGATTACATATGACTTTATATTACCTATTCTTTTGTAAATTCGATGTAAAAGCAGCGATTTGGGTAAAATTGTTTCATTTATTGTACGTGTTTCGACTTGTTGTTCTTGATATTATTACATATATACTGATTTAATTATATACATAATTTAAAACATGATTTATATATAATATATATTCATCATATACATATATCTATGATGTATCGATAAATGGAATGAAATACATGGTTCATGGAGACGGTAGGTTGTACGTACCCATGAACGTTGTTTTCGTTTCCTTATTGAATTGAATGGAATTAAGTAGATGACATACATAAATATATAAATAAATCCAGTATCTTTATGATTTCATATATTTCATTATTATTCATTATATATACTTTATAATCAATCATGAATTGTTAACATGGAAAATGAATCTCATCGCGCTGTGGAGACGGTGGTCCGTACGTACGCATGAGCGATGATATCATTCTCATGATCATGGAATTGTATTGAAGTGTATGTATAATATTTAAGAATAAATATAACTTTACAATAATCATATATAGTTATTTATTTACACCATTATACCCATCCATGTAAGGTGGTGGTCGAAAACAGATTACACCACGGCATGGAGACGGTATTCTGTACGTACGCACGCGCGGTGATTTCATTTTCCATAGGATAGATAGAAGGTGAAATACGGTTGTTTCATATTTAAAATAACATATCAGTATATAATTAATACTGATGTTATTACTTTATAATGAGACAACTAAATAATAATAAGTAGAAGAATAAAGAAACTTGAGAGAATCGGAAGAAGAGATTACCTCTTCTTTGACACACCTCCTTTAAGCTTCTTCTTAAGGAAGTAGAGTTGGTCTTTTTAGAAGACCATAACCTCCAAAATGTTTCTATGTAAGTTGATAAGAGAAATGGTCAGTGTTTGGCCGAACTTCAAGGCTCAAAAGGGTGTGAAGAGAAGAGGTAAGGGGTTCTTTTTTTATATGGGAGGAGAGGGGTACCTTTGGAAAACTTAAAATATTATTTTATAATAAAGTCATATTCGGTTTATCAAAGCTACAAATTGATTTATTTCGAAGCTAAAGTGGGGATGGGTCTCAATAATCTCAACCAATAGGTTTTATAGAAGTTTAGGTTATTATTTTAACCTTATCTTTTAGATTTAACTCTAAGTTAAATAATTTAACTTTTACTGTGTCTTCTTGTTTTCTTACACTATATAGTTAATAAACTTACTATAACTATCCAAACGAACCCCAAGTGGTTCATTTTTAATATATATAACCTTATATTAGTAATTTTTCCAATCCTTATATTTTTTTGGAATATAATAACAATTAATAATATAATATATGTTTTAAAAACTATTTTATGTCAATTTTGACACTATTTGATAATTGATTTTTGTAAAAATCATAACAGACTGATTAGTTCAAAAAAAATGTTAATTGAATCAATACTAACATGTCATATTATCTTATTAAATAATTGGAATTCAAAACAATTCTCAAATTATATTTATTTGTGTATTTATAATATCCATTCTTTTAATACTTCATTATTTATGAAATTACTGCATCACCATTATATCATAAATAAATTAAATTATTTAATGTCTAAAAATTATAAATTAAATACCATTAGGCAGGAAATCGTTTTAGGTTTCTAATTAATATTTATAGTCTAATTTATCTTATGTATAACCCTATATTAAAAATGTTTTATTTATTAAACTTTGATTCTAACCATTTTAACTCTTCTTTAAATAAAATAATAATAAATGTCCTAATACAATCCAAGTGTACCTAAATGATAATATTATATACCTAAGGTTGTTTTTGGTCTAATTATACTTATCCAATAGAATTAGGACATGTGTTAGGGTAATAATAATATGATATTTACCCTCAATTATCCTATTTACTTTTAACCGTGGTAAATAAAAGTAAAAAGTTACTATTCACCAAAAATTATTTTTATTTTATTGAACCACATTTTACTCCTTTATATTAACCGTGTCTCTCAGATTTTCGAAATTCCACTCACAGAAGTGGTAAAATTATTTTTTATGTAAATTTTCAAATTCTTCTAGGGGGTGGGTAAAAGACGGTGAAAAGTTCAATAAATTTTTTATAATTCTAAAATTATTATAAAATGAATCCAATGAATTACATTGAAATTATATAGGTATTATGTATCAATTTTGACCAAAAATAAATTTAAATAAAATAAATATTTATTTAAATAAAAATTCGGTTATTAAACAGTAACCCAGTGTTTTCACTATTCATAAAAATTTGAAAGTTTTCAAAAAAATACCAAAAATTCTACAAAGGATAATTTAGATATTCCGAATACAAAAATGAAGTCCATTTCTAAAGATAAAATTTATAAAATTTCAAAAAATGGGTATTAATATTCATAACGGCTAGTTTATATAACATTTCATTGTTTAGTGAAACTCGGTATTGCGTACAACACATGCTATCGTGGAAGGTCGTGATTGCCTTTAATACAAGCCAAGTCAGGGATGCGTGTAGTGCAAGATCCTTTTGGTTTATCATACAACACAAGACCTCAATTAAATTAAAAAGAATATTTTTCATAAAATCTCAGGGTGTTACAGGGAGTGGTCTGGTGGGGGGTAACGGGCAAGACCAAGAGGGTAACAGAGCAGTTAGATAAATAAAATAAAGAGGAGACATCAGGAATAGGAGTGACAGTGTTCTTCAAGGCGTTGGGAATAGGAGGAGTGAGGGTGTTGTGCAGTGCACGCGGGTCTCAAAACATGAGATTTGAAAATTTGATGGTATGATAATTTTCGTAAAAAAAATTAAAGGAGCACGCGGGCTAGCCCGTATCCATGCAGGAAAACCCGCACGGGTTGGCTTCCTATGAGGGATTTCCTTATAAACCCGCTTAAAATGTGGGTTAATATTATTAAACCTGCCCCGCCCCAAACCCGCCCAAACCAGATTAGCCCGCGGGCTCGCAGCCCTTGTTTCACTGCTACTATAGTATTACGGACCAGTTTCCATCATGATGCACTGTTGGGATTGAGGATGCTATGGTTGTAGTTCCCTCATTCACTTCTATATTATGTAGTGGTAGCAACCTGACAGAGTCGTGTTCCAGCTTTTCCGTACTTAGCCAATTCCATTACCATTGAGACAGATAGACCGGCTTCATGGGATAAAGGTGACAGGGAGGCAGGATGATGACTTGTCTTGAGTACATGCCAGCTTTATCGACTGCTGCCATAGACGTGTAGAGTTTCACATTCAGGGTGTTCCTATGAATTTATTCTCCCTTTTGGAGCAGTTTGAGTATGCTCTATGGTATAGACTAAAGTTTATATTGTATCTTACCCAACCCGGAATAGAGAGGTGGAGGTGGTAATTCAATAAATTTCCATTGGTTTTTTTATTGAACTTTTTTCTAATTAAATTTGAATCTATTTGCAGGGAAGTCACACAGAGCAGCTTGTTCGCATGTGTGACGAAGAGGATAAGGGGGTCTTTAGCTGGGCAGTCATCCATGCTACAGTGCTAGAGACGAGGGAATCTTTTTGTGCGCTTTCCGGGACCATATTCACGCATCTAGATCGAAGAGAAGAGGTTCCTACCCAAGAGGAACATCTTCCAGCAGCTACTGGTGCTGAGTAGCCATGACCACGGTGACATAGACAGCGTCGTGCTGCCCATCAGGCCTCACCTATTCCACAGGCAGAGGTTAGTTGTCTAGTAGTCCAGGATCAACCGATTCAGGATGTGCCTCAGGTGGCATGGGATTCCTCTTTCCTGACAGGATATTTGCAGTTCTCCCCATCTTGGGTTCTAGATCCTTCACATCCTTGGGATCCATCGTAACCTTGGATTCCAGATACATCATCGTCTCGGGGTATAGCTCCATCATAGGCTTGGTTCTTCACTGTGATGGAGGGAGGTCCTTCTACCACCCTATTGGGAGAAGGATATGGAAGGCAGTATAAGATGTGGTTGACATCTCCTCCCATTGACACACAGATGGAGGATATTCTAGTCAACGTTTCAGTACCCTTGGATCAACCTTATCCAGGTCATCAGACTCCACTACGCACTCGACACAGACGTCATATTCATATACCGCTATGTGGGATGGAATCTCCTCACAACAGACATAGACATTGATTTTATAGTTTTTTTTACATATTTTATGTCTACTAAAATCGAAATACTATTATTACTATTAGATATAATTATATGTTTATCCATTATTTCAGTTTTCATTTATATTTTTTTCATAATTTATATTTGACAGCTTTCAAAGTTGACTACTTGAAACATAGAAATAATTAGTAAATTTTAGGAAAATAACTTTAAAAGATTAAAAAATATACAGTATAAAATCAATGTAAATAAAATTTAAAATATAACCTAATAATCTAAAAAAATTAAAATAAAGAGTTTCATAAATAAAATTAATAAAATATAATGAAAGAAATGTAAGAAATGTAACTCAGAAATGAGAGCAAAAATAATGAATGTCGGGGAGGATCCTAAGACACCTACTTGACTTTGAAACCCTATAAAATATAAATTATAATACCCATATAAATAAAATTTAAAAATTCAACTACTAGTTATATTTTTAAGTAATATTTAAAATTTCATTTATATCGGTCTTATAGTTTATATTATATAGGCCATCCAAATCATGTACTTGAAAAGTTTTTAAGATTCATGTAGGTGGATTAGAAAGCTTATAAATAATTTTTCACCAATATTTGTTAAGAAAGTATTTTTATTTTGTACTACTGGTTATATGTTTAAGAAATGGTTAAAATTTTATTCATATCGGTCTTATAGTTTATATTATATAGTCCAACAAAGTCACATACATGAAACATTTTAAAGTTTCAAGTAGGTTGATTAGAAAGCTTATAAATAATGTTTCACCAATATTTTTTAAGAAATTATTTTTATTTTAGACTACTAGTTATAGGTTTAGGAAATTTTTAAAATTTCATTCATATTGGGCTTATATTTTATATTATATAGGCCAACAAAGTCACGTACTTGAAACATTTTTATGTTTCAAGTTGGTGGATTAGAATGCAAATAAATAATTTTTCACCAAGATTTTTTAAGAATTTATTTTCATTTAGGACTAATTTTTATATGTTTAAGAAATTTTTAAAATTTAATTCATATATGTTTTATAGTTTATATTATATATGGTAGAAAAGTCACGTACTTGAAACATTTTTATGTTTCAAGTAGGTGGATTAGAAAGCTGATAAATAATTTTTCACCAACATTTTTTAAGAATTTATTTTTACTTTTGGACTACTTGTTATATTTTTAATCAATGTTTAAAAAAATTTCATATATTTCATACAGTTTATATTATATAGGCTAGAAAAGTAACATACTTGAATAAAAGATAAATTATGCTGAAACATTATGTTTTATTTATATATATATAACCATGCAAACATAATAATAAAACATTAAATATTTAAATTTATAAAAAAATAATTAATATAGAAAAAAATTAGTGTTTTAAGGAAAAGGTGGAATCTACGATGTTTCCATGAAGCGGTATTTTTAAACAAAATTAACCTAGGACATTTTATAAAATATTCAAAAAGAGTATAAAAAAACGCCCCTCAAGGCCTTCTTAGACTAGGTCCAAAATAAGTTCGTCCACAAAAACTAGCTTCTGCATACCGTACACTCTCCCAGTGATGTCCATATATTATCATCAGGAAGAAAAATGGTGTGGACTATTTGATATTTTGTTCTTTTAATATTAACTAGACAATAAAGGAAGATGAAGTTTGCTAAGATTCATGTGTGTTGCTCGTCTAATTAATGTTGAATGATTTTCAGTCCCCTTCTTCAATCCCTTGCTATCCAATCCTCTATCCATCCCAAAATACCCCTAATGCAAATTAGAATCATAATGCTCAATACCCAAGTGAATATTCACTACCATAATTCATACTACTAAACAAAAAACACTGATTAATGTGTCACTTTATTAGTGTTTTTCTTAGCACCAATAAAATCTTCACCTTTAACAGCATGAAAAAACAATGTTAAATGGGACAATGAATAATACAAATTTATATTTTTTAAAATAAGATTTATATTAAAAGTATATAAATGAAAATATAATATATAAATATTATTTTCATAACATTTAATAAAAAATTAATAATATTTTAATAATTTTATATATTGAAATGTATCAAATTTTTATTAATCAATAAAAATGTTTAATAGTATATTTATATCCATCAATTAAAAAATATATATATAATTAATATAAATATGATATATTAATATTTTATTCAAATAATTATATAAATATATAAATGAATATATTTATTTAAGTATGTGATTCATGTTTAAATTTATATATTTATATACATATTCATGTTCGAATTTATATATTTGGATATATATTTTTTTATTACTTTATTGTTTCACTAGTTTATAGGAAGTGCATATTTTTGAAAGTTATTAATATAATTTCTAAAACGATTGATCTTTCAGAAGTCTCGAAAAGAATTATTTTTTTAAAGTTAATTGAAGATAAAATAGTTAGTGGAAGCATCAAAGTAGCAACCAAAATGATGAAGAATCAGAATGTGAATGAATATTATAATTTAGGAAAGTTATCCTCCCAATATCGGTTGAATGATGATTCACCACCATTGAAAGTTAAGGTTAGTGAGAGTTGTTTTGAAAAATCTATTCAAAATAATCCTTTAAAAGAATAATTATGCTGATCTTTTAGTGAGTGTTAATCCATTGGACTTATTAAGTAATTTTACTCTACAATTAAAGATCATATGGAAGAAGTTTCAATTGAGATTATCATGTTAGTATTTGCATTCATAAAGGGGATTTATGATGAGAAATAAGATATTGAGAAGGAAACCAATGCAATGGAGGAATAATTGGTGAAGAAAATAAGTGAGTGTAGAACTCTCACAAAACTCACTAATGGAATGGATGAAATGGTATTACATTCCCAAATAAGTTCAACCTCGTCCAAGAATAATTTCAAGTGAGTTTCTGTTAAAAATAAGTATTTCAGAAAGTGTTTAAGGAATTTACAATGCATCGAAAACTACCATTGAAGGTAAGAACTCCCAGTTGAAAATAAAATCTACTAGAATAAAAGATCATGAAAACACTCTACAGAACAAAAGGATGGTACATGAAGAAATAATTCCGAAGCTAAATATTGAATGTAAAGATAAAGTGAATTTTTTTAAAGATGAATAAAGCACTTTAATTTTAATGTCTCACTACCACAGATTCAGGCTTTCACAGCGCCAGGCCTTTATCAACGCTAAAAAATCACTCATAATGGGGTACCCTTTATCAATGCTAAAAAAGCGCCGATAAATGGGACTTTTAAGAGTACAAATAAAAGCATTGTTAAAAGTCCCCCTTCATCAGCGCTTTTTTTAGTGCTGTTAAAGGAGTTTTTTATCAGCGCTTTTTTTACTAGTGCGGATAAAGATTATATTTCCATAAAAATCATTAGAAGTAATATAATAATATAATAATATATTTATATATTTATATTGATAGGAATATAATATATGTTTTTAAATGTGTTTTAGATAATGATGAATTGAAATTTAAACATAATATATAAGGTATTTAGTAAAAAAGAAAATAAATAATTTAAAAAATATTTTTAAATAATAATTTTGTTATTTTTATAAAATAATAGTCAATTAATAACAATTTTAATATAAAATAAATAAATAAAATATCTAAATTAAGCTGAAAAAACAACTCAAACATCAAATAGTCATAACTTTTGATCTGGGTGTCCGTTTGAGCTTTACCACATATCAAATCGAAGCTTGTGATGATATCTACGTCACTCTGACCACGGTGGACACTGGTCAAGGTTTTCTAGAGGCCAAAAAAGGCTCAGGAGGACTCTAAAACTGATATTTTACTCAACGTACCCTGATTTTTTAACATTTGATGGATTTTCAGGCTCAGTCATGGGGCCTTTTTGCCATTTTTTTTGGTGGACACTAAATTTATTCACAGGTATTACATTTATATTGATATAATGGTTTTTAAATTTTATCATTTTTCATAATGTACTTTTATTTATAATAAAATATATAACAATATATACATGTTTTTTATAAATTCACACCTAAAATTTCAATTTTATAAATAATTAATTCAACATATTTACATATAAAATATATTTCATAAAATATAAGCCTTATCTAAATAAAAAAATATCCTTTTTATTTAAAATAAAAAATATGAATATTTATATACCTATATAGTGTGTGTGTGTGTGTGTGTGTTTGTGTGTGTGTGTTTTAGCAAACTGATATATATTATCTATATATTCTAAAATATAAATAAACATATTCATATATATAATAATTTAAATATATATAAATATGTATAATTATACTTATAGATACACATATATATAATATATATACAGGGTTATGTATGTTGTATATATGTATGTATGTATTTATTTAGTTATTTATAAACAAACAAAAAACATATTTTATAAATGTATTTAAAACTAATCTTACAAATATATATTAATATATGAATAAATATATAACTAAATATATATTAATATATGAATAAATATACAGATAAAAAATACAACTATACATATATATAAATAAATAAATATTAATATATATTAATATACAAATAAATATATTTATATTAATATAACTATATATATATATATATTATAAATTTACTTCAATATATGAATAAATATTACTAAATATATATAATAATAAATAGATATATCATTAAAAGGACAACAATGTAACATGGAGGAGTGATAAAGTGTCCAACATGTAGGGAAGAGGTCTCGAGTTCAAATACAGGGAGAGTTAGGGGTGAGCACGTATGTACAGGGGGATAGTGCTATTAAAGGGATGGGGAGGGCGCTATTAAATGCTGGCTGGTGGGGGCGGGCGTGAGTGGGGTCTTTCGAGTACTGTTAAAAGGGGGTGGTGGTCACTGTTAAAAGAGATCTCCAATTTTTGGATTTATTTTTTATTTATTTTTTACCTTTTTTGATTTTTATTAGTGCTAAGAAATGCACTGATAAAGGCCCCTTTTAACAACATTTTTAGCACTAATAAAAGGTTTCTTTAACTGTGCTTTTCTGAGCATTGATAAAAGGGGCCCCACTTTAACTTCGCTAAGATTAATAGTGCTAAAAAAGTGTTGTTAAAATCTATTTCTAGAGATGATAAAAGGGTTGTCTATAGTAGTGTATCTTGGGTAGGAAATTAAATTAAGAAACTTGAAAGGCAGTCATGTTCAATTTTCACATAGAATTAAGAAAATAACCACTATTTTTAAGATTTCATAGGAGATTTTTAGTCCTAGAAAGACACTATTGAGTGGCAGTATAAGAATTAATAAATTGGAGGTATCATTTTCCAATAATATAAAGAATAAGAAGAAGGTAAACTGGTGATCTAGAAACATATTATTTATTAATTCTTATCCATTAAATAGTGTTGTAAAGATCTCACATTTCGAGAGAAAAAATGGATGAGGAAAATTGATAAATAACCCACCATTTAGGTAAATGTGGAAGAATGTATGACAGTAAAAAATTTCCCACTAGGTGTTTAGAAGAATGGAAATAATATTTAAGAAAAATAAGAATCCTCCACCATCCAAAATTACACTCAATAGAATAAGAGTAGAATTCATGGATATATAAGGTGTAATAGAAATTTTAGGCTCCAGGTCATCGATTGTTGGCATAATTTTCAAGTAATAGAAAATAGGGAAGGCCTATATTTAGGGTGATTCAAATGTAAGTTAATATAAACTAAGTTGAGGGAAACTAGAGTTTACATAATAATAAAAATATGTTTTCCAATAGACTTTAATATCTTGAAAATTTTTGTGAAAGCTGTCGAAGAAGTGGCCATGATTTTGATAAGTGTTGGTTTAGTTAAAAATTAATATTATAGTTTAAAATTAAGATAAACGCATGGTGTTTCTATTATGACTTGAAGTATATGTTTCTAGTTTAAAATTAACATTTTAGTTCAAAATAGACATTACATAATCAAAAATGATCAAACATATTCGTATTATTTTGATACTTTAGGATAATGATTCATATGTCATTTGTGACATTTAGGTATCAACCAAACCTCAATCTAATATATGGTATGTCTGTATGACTATAAGTGTATTTTTTAGTTTAAAATTGAATCTTTAGTTCAAAACACACATCTCAAACAAAAAATCAAGAAAACACATTCATATTGTCTTGTTAATTTAAGAATGAAAATCCATAATTCATTTCTGATATGTAGGAATCATCCTCACCTCAATCTGATACACAATATGACTCAAAATGTGTGATTTCAGTTTAAAAATGAAAATGTATTATTGTATTTTTTTCATATTTATGTTTATCTTATTTCTTAATAGTATTACTAACATGCAAATTGTTTTCATAACACTAATTCCAACTCTTACTATATCCCTATATCAATGATGTCCAACCTTTCCGTAATGTCATCTTTTTTTAGCTGTATTTAGTAAAATTACAATGACACGATCACATATAATTTACCAAAATCACAAGTCATGTATTGTGTGTGATATTTTGAAAACCAAAAGGACTCACTCTATCTATAGATAGTGCAAGAAAAAGTTTCTCAGATCATTTCAAAATTTAGGTACTCATGATCAATTTTCTTCCACCGGGGAGAGTTTGTGGGGTGATATAGTTTCATATATTTATTTCTTGTATATGAAATCCATGTTAATTGTTTTAATGTCTCATAACATCCATATAGGCACCTAAACCATGGAATGATTTTAATGTTCCATACAACTTTATAAGGACTTGATTCATCTTTATTGTATTGACATGCACCACATTTTGGTCATTTTATAAGTGATTCATGGTCCTTGTGAATCAATATCCATCCATTTGATTAGGCATGTACTCTTTTAGATATCATACCCATTGTACTTAGTATTCATTTAGCATCATATGTTTGACAAGGATGTTCATTATCTTCAAGGATCATGTCATTCAAGAGAAAAAGTAGATCTTCAATATGATCTTCAACATCATTCACACATGTAATCATATCCTTGATATAGTCTTCATCATTTTTCATAATTATAATCATATCAGATGATCCACAAAATTTATTATTATCCCAAAAACTAGCTATATTCAATTTTTTCTCTATGTTTATTCCAACATTTATAACTTCTATCTGTTTTTTGATAGATCAAGTGTTCTTATAAATCCATTAGACTAGTTAGTCTTGAATAACAACAGTGTATATATGGTCAAAGGATTCAAGAAGGGTTATATACATGATATTTTGAAAATTTTATGGACTCTTTCACTGAATCCTCACACTCTTTTTTTATTGGATTGACATTTATCCATTTTAGATTCATATCCATCATATTTATTTCATTAATATTAATATTTAATGAAATAAATAAATACATAGAAAGTATGAGCATAGAACCTTAAAGGTTATTCTTAATAAATAATTTAAGATACATGGAGCCATTATTCTAATATAATAAGAGTCAAATGATGTGTATTGAGATTATTTTGTAGTTTTGAAAATCATTTAAGGAAGGAAATGTGTGATATATATAATCTTACAAATAATCTAATTAAATTTTTATATATTTAAAATCATAGAGTTCAATGATGGTTTCTATCACTTTTATAGTTGGGGGGTACAAAAAGTGGGAGTAATTGATGTTTATTTATTTCTTCACTTGGTACGTGATGAGTCAGGTGGTCTTTCAATGATAGGAAACTTAGGAGTTGAAGTTGACCTTTTATCAGATGCTGAAAATGTTGATAGGGACCAATCACCTAGTCTTAAAAACCGATATTTTGAAGAAACTCTTAAATTTAATTGAATTTTGATGAATAAAATAATGGGTATTTCCTAATGGGATGAGCAGATAAAGACATCTAGAAAAAAAGATCAATATGATGACATAAATAAATCTAATGGTGATCAGAGTGAATGAAAATGGGGCTAAGAGTAAGAACGTCCTGAAAATAAAGACCCACTTACTAATTGGAACTAGGGTTAGAATAAAAAGGAAAGGAATCCTTAATGGGATCAATAGAGTGAAGAAACTACTACAAGTGAATATTTATATGAATTTTACTATAAGGGAAAGGAATTTATGTGATGATAATCTTGTAATTGGTATTTTTTCTACAACTTGACAACATTTGTATGCCTTCAATTTAGATAAACATGACATCATTTATGATCTTGAACCAACGTGTTCAAATTTCATTACTAATTCAAGATTGTTTTTTGAAGTTGAATTAGTTGAATAAAAATATTGACATACTCTTTTGATTTTAATAAATAAATATAGAATCACAATTTGGAATTTTCCATTTCTAATAATTATATTGAAATTGGAATTTTTAGTTGTAATTGAATGTATTTTAAGTGGAATTATTGATAAAGTTTGGCAGATTAGGTTGGTATTGATTGGGACTTATTATGCTACACAAGTGATTCATCCAAACTCGTGTCTGCAAACATTAAAAAAATTCTCATGTAATAGTAAATCAGTTTACAAAATGGTTGCATAATAAACTGCCATCATAGACCAAGTATGAATCACATAGTAAAAAAATTCTTAAGCCCCACAACACCAATGTTTTTTGGCATGGATATACTCATGGTAGATATGTTTACATGGGAGGTTGTCTCCTGTAGGAAATGATGATAGCCATGATCATAATCTCATGTACATGGCATTTTAAGGAGGCACTGCAGTGTCCAAAATTTTGTATACTATCGAGATGAATGTTTTCAGCATATTACAGTGGTGTAAAGTGAGGGTGAAGATAAGACACCCAAGAAAATGCATAGTGCTTTGCTGTGTTTCCGCTATATCTATAGAAAATCATCAATTTGAATATCTTTATCTACTAATGTAGATATGATATTTAAAAGTTCAAGAAAAGGCTGTTTACAGTGCTAAAAAACATTGTTAATCTTTGTGAAGATAAAGGGAGGTCCCTTTTATTAGCAATAAAAAAGGTGTTGAGAAAGACTCCTTTTAATAGTGTTAAAAAACGCTAATAAAAGAACTAACACAACCCTTTAACAGCACTAGCATATCCCTTCATCTCTAATAGTTCTAGACCCCCCCCCCTTAATAGCACTATCACATACCTTCAGCACCACGCGCGCCCCTACCTCCCCAAGGATTCGAACTCAAGACCTCCCACTATGTTCCTGGACCCTTTACCACTCCTCTATATTTATTTTTTGTTCATTTAATGATATATCTTTTTATTTATTTATATATTTTGTTACCTTTATTTGTATATTAATATATAATTATATTAAGAAATATATTTTTTTTATATTAATATAAATATATTCATTTATTTTTTTATTCGTATATTAATATATATATATACTTGTATAGTTATATTTATATATTTATATATCTATATATTTATTCATGTATTAATATATATTTATATCTATATATTTAGTTATATTTAGTTATATTTTTTTATCTGTATATTTATTCGTATAATAATATATATCCGTTTTTAATACAGACACACACAAATACACGCACATAAACACTTTATATAACTATATAAATATTCATATATTTGTATTTTAAATAAAATGGATATTATTTTTTTATTTAGATATTTCTTATATATTGAGAAATATATTTTACATGTAAATAATTTTAATTATTTATTTATAAAATTAAATTTTTTAAGTTGGAATATATAAAAAAAATATTTATATATTATTATATATTTGACTTTAAATAATATTAAATTGTGAACAAATGATAAAATTTCAATTCCATAATATGAAAATGAATGCAATCCCTCAAAATAAATTCATTTTCCACTAAAAAATGGAACGATTCTTCCCTTAAATGAGCCTGAAATTCCATCGAATGTTAAGAAAATTAGGAATCTTGACTAAAAACCCAGTTTTGGAGGTCTTCTGGGTCATTTTTGTCCTTGAAAAATATAGTATCATGGGTTTCCCAAGTCATGACGGCACAAATCTCATTGCAAGATTTGATTTGATATGTTGTAGAGCTCAAACAGACACTCGGATCAAAATTTATATCTGTTTGAAGTTTGAGTTATGTTTTCAACTTATTTTAGATATTTTATTATTTTTTCTATTTTTTATGAGTTTAAATTATTATTAAATGACTATTACTCAATGATAATTGGAACATTATTAATTAATAATATTTTTTAAAATATTTTATTAGTCATTTTCCCTACATATCTTATATATTAAGTGAAAATGTCTATTTATTTTGGTCTAAAACATATTTAAAAACTATATATTATATTTAAATCAATATAAATATACTTATATATTAATATATCAAAATATTATTTTTTACGATTTTATTTTGAAATATACCCTTTATCAGTGTTTGTAAAAAGCATTGATAAAGCCCCTCATTTATCAGTTCTACTAAAAACTGTATTGATAAATGGGTCCCCTTTAACAGCACTAAAAAAACGATGATAAAGAAACACTTTTAACAGTGTTTTTTTAGCGGTGTTAAAATCATCATTTATTGGTGCATTTTTTAGCATTGAAAAAGGTACCCCCTTTATCAGTGCTTTTTTTAGTGTTGTTAAAGGGTGGCACTATGAAAACCAATTTTTGTGGTAGTGATCCTTGAGATGATTTTGGATATTTATTTTCAAGGGAGATACAAGGAACATGCACAAGGGATTTGATGGTCATCTATGATAAGATGAGGTCTAATTCAAATGTGTAAGTTCAAATTCAAATTTCTAGAGATGAAGAGAATATAAAAGAGATATTTGGAAGATATATCAACCCTTTGAGATATACTATTTCTTGTAAATAAGTGGGTTGAGGGTCTTTCTTGGGAATCCAATCAGAAAGAGGAGTACCAAACCTGAAGTCAGCTCCCATAAAATGAATATGGCTCTTGATTTGTAATAAAAAACAAGTAAAAACGGTTGCATGAGAATAACTGGCGTACCTTCGGTTTTGAGAGGGTCGGTTCATCTGATAAGTCTAAGGGGGAAATAGTAGGGGTCGACATCCTTAGGAGAACTAGAATGGTGTGAATAAGTGAGTCCTCTTAGTGTTGAATTTAGAAGATCGAAAAAGCTTTTATCAAAACTGTGTCTGGGAGCACCCCCTACGCAAGAGATGGTCCCCACGCAATAGCCCAGGATCTATTTGGTGTTTTGGTTCATTAAAATTTGAAATACTAAAATGATGTTTATTTACAGTTTAGAACGTGAAAACTGATAAAAAAAATATTTTTTGAGTTTCCATTTTATAATATCAAATGAAGTGCATTCAAAAGAATCAACAGCAGTGAACACAACATGTGTTGGCAGTGGAAAAACACATACAGTAGCAATTACTACTATTAATGCTTTCAAATAATTCTCATTAAACATCAGAAATAAAAAATCTCTGCAACTTAATGATTCAGTTAAAACAGAATCAAACAATGAGAACTAAATTTATAGAATCAAAGGCACCAGCATCAATGACAAACTATGACAAAAAAACAAGGCTCAAAGAGCTTCTATTTAACCAGATAAATTCAAAATCAAAACATAATATTCAAGAAGCAAAAAACATTCAAACTTTTATAGGTTGCATTAAATGTGGAAATTGAAAGCAGTAAACGGGACACCAAGATTTACGCGATTTGGCCAATGTTCTACGTGCACGGGGCAGGATCATCATGGTTTTTCACTATGAAAGATAAAATGCAGTACAATGAGATAAAGTCAGAAAACAACTAACGAAGAACTAAATAGAACCAAAACATAGAGAAAAAACAATCTAAAGACATAAGACTTCCCAAAAAAATGACAAATAAACCGAAAGCAGGACCGAGACCCCCATACCATGGCTCGGTTTCTCCTTTGTCATGGAAGAAGTTTGTTGCAAGGCACTAATATTGCAGATGTCGAGTTCTTTAGGTCTAGTTTTCCTAAATCATCACAATTGTCCAAGAAAGAACTAGACAGTGCCTATCCAGTGTATCCATCTGAGTTTTATGTGACCCATATTTCCATCCACTAGGTTCAAGAATAGGCACCACTGTCGAAGGTTCCTCCACTAAATAATAGTTGTGGTTGTTCGAGAAAAGAGCCAAATACAAGCAGTTTGTCGCTATCATTCGAGTCCACCGCAGCTGTATAGGTGTGATTTGATCCAGAACCCTTACCACTTTCTAGGTCTATTGCTGCTATCTGAGTATGCTATAAGCATGACTCTTCATCCTATGGGTTCCAGAACAAGAACCCCAATCTCCATGTATCGTCACGATGTCTACGTTTCTCTGACAAAGAAAGGCCGAACTATATTTTCCTCAATATGCGAGTGTAGAACTACAGGGGAACACCTCACCATTAGAGAAATAAGAATGCCAAACCAGGAGGGAGGTGGAACACGCGTAGAAAAATGTGCTACAAGATCAAATATAGAGACACCCTCTAGCCCGCTCTAGTCCATATTTTTTATCTCCATGGTCAATAGCGAGTGCTGTCAGCCCTTCGCATGACCGACACTCTCACAGATCCAATGCCGACCGATATCCATCACCAGATCTAATCCATCTCACGTCGACTGAAAAAGAATATCCATTGTTGAAGACCCGAGATCATCCATGGTCAAAGAGCGATCCCAATCCTCCAAGGATAAGGAACCCAGAATCCCTCACACGCTTCATTAGGACGACAACCTGGGGTGACTCGACGCTGAGTCTTTCTCTCTGTTAGGGAAGTTCCAAATGGGAGAATCGCTGGAATCCCAGAGGCGCACTACAACCTCTCCAGTGAAAAGGCACTAACAAATCGCTAAAACAGGAGAAGGAAAAAAAAACTACAAACCCAAGCATACCGTGTAGAAGAAAAAGGCATTGCCCCCATTTTCAGCTATGTGTAATAGATTTCTCAATCAAAAAGCATATTAAATAAAATTTCTTTTTAATTAATAAAAAAGGAATATCAAAATTTACAAATCTACACCTTGGAAATTAAAATGCATGAAAAAAATTAATATGCAAGAACACCACACTTTCCACCTTGAAAATTAAACATAAACCACATGATGATTTTTCACAGCCTAACATCATCAACTTGGGAATATCCTAAAAAAACAACCTATGGGGTATGATCCAAACAATCCCCCAAACATATATCAACTGTGATACATGTCACCCAAAGTTGAATGATATTGAAAAGATGATAAACATGTTCAGAATTAATCAATTATAAACAATTTCATGTTAAAAGATTCATACCTTCACTTACCTGAGTCGCACTATGAGATAATGCCAACGACGAAGAAGGGACCAAAAAATCCCATGCCAAAAGGTCCCTGAACTAGCTCACTTGTACCTGTAGAACACAAATAAACAAATCAGTATCCATCCTCACATAAAACATGACACAACAAAAATCATAGAAATTCATAAATTATTGCAACTCATAAATGAAACTATGAAATCATGCAAAAAGAAAGCAAAAGAAAAACAGAAAGCACCAAGAAAGTAAATAACTCACTCCACCTAAATCTAAGACAGACCCAAAAAACTCTCCACCTAAAGTGAAGACACTACCTATAACTGTGAAATAGGTGAAACCACATCCTCAACCAAGAAAACACTAGAAGTTCCTCAAAAACAGGGTACCACTACAAATCCCATGCAGTTCCAAGAGTCTTAAGGAAATACTCTAGACCCATGAGAACACCTGTGATCCAAGGGTGGAACGCTACTGACCAAGAAAACCCATCTCAGTCTAGATTCTTAAATATATATGGGATCCGCCAAATATTTCTAAAGAGATCCCAATAGAACTGCTATAAATCCTGATCGTCGTCGAACCTATTCACATGACACTGTCATTCTAAACACTACCCAGGCCCAATCACCAGTCATAACGGGTCACATCCTAGAGAAACCATCCCAAAACTAGGATACACCAGATGAAAAAACATAAAGCTAATTAATATCTCACTCTCTAGAGATTATAGGCATCAACAAGAGCAGCGTGGAGAGGGGAAGCATACATTGTAAATGAAAAAACCCAAATAGGTCTCCACCTGAACCCCAAAAGATATATCAAGACCAAAGGACCAAGAGCTGTCGGCTTTAAAACTGAGACATGTTGAGTGGACTTTCGATGTAAGGCACCATAAGATCCTCAACAGATGGATTTATAATCACCAACACAGGAGATTAATGCCTAAAAAAAGATAAAAGGAGGCATCCTCACACAGAAGAAAAATTTGAAGGACACATGCAAGCAGTCCCAGCATCCTAAGACAACATTAATAAGTGATAAAAAAGGCTAGGAGCTAGCTAGAAACTAGGGGAAAACATGAAACTAAAAAACCAAATATCTTAGTCTAGACTCACTAGCGGAGCACGGTTCTTGGTAAACCAAACACATCCACTAAATAGGGTTGAACAGTAAACAAAAAAATTTGGGGATTAGCCAAGGGACAAACAAGAGCACTACACCCACAGGTTACCCAAACTCAAACATCGAACTCTCTACAAGACCATACCTAAGAAAAGAGCCTTAATGGACGTGGAGGAACACAATAGAGCTAACATTAGATCATCTCCTAGGAAAAAGGCAGACAAAAGAGACTCAGGATCCTACCAAGAACTTACTGCTAACCAGCTCTCAAACATAGGAAAACCTCACATAGAACCCAATACTACCCTGAAACCAGAGACACACATAAGTATCAACTACCAAGAGGCATCTTTGAGGTTCAGACAGGAAAAGAAAACAGTGAAATAATGAAGAAACAAACTATCAAAAATAGAATGATCTTACAACCTAATTGATTTAATGACCTAACTGAAAAAAATAATCAAAGAATGTTTCAACATGTAAAAGCCACTAACAAATAATTTGAAATCAATGAACAATCTATTTCAAATTCTAAAAAAACCCAATTAATCTCTCATACCAATTTGTTGTGGGGAGCACCCCTACATGAGAGACGGCCCCCACACAATAGCCCTGGATCTATTGGGTCTTTCGGTTCTTTAAAATCTGAAATACTAAAATGATGTTTATTTACAGTTTTTAACATGAAAACTGATAAACAAATGATGTTATAGTTTCCATTTCATAATATCAAATGAGAAACATTCAAAATACTCAACATCAGTTAACACAACACTTGCTAGAAGTGGAAAAACACATATAGTAGCAATTACTACTGTTCAAGCTTGCGATTAATTCTCATTAAACATCAGAAATACAAAATTTGTGCAACATCATGATTCAGTTCAAACAGAACCAAACAATGAGAACTGAATTTCCAGAATCAAAGGCACCAACATCAATAACAAACTAAGACAAAACAACAAGGCTCAAACATCTTCTATTAAACCAGATAAATTCAAAATCAAAATTTAATAATCAAGAAGCAACAAACGTTCAACTTTTTATAGGTCGAATTAAATGAAAAAATTGAAAGCGATGGAAGGGACTCCAAGATTTACATGCTTCAGCCAATGGACTATGTGCACGAGGCATGATCATCACGGTTTTTCACTATGCAAGATAAAATAGAGTACAAGGAGATAAAGTCAGACAACAACTAATGACGAACTAAATAGAACTAAAACATGATGAAAAAACAAGATAAAGACATAAAGCTTTTAAAAAACTGTTAAAGAAAACCAAAGGGGGACTAAGACCCTCCTACTGGGGCTTAGTTTCACGTTTGTTGTGGAAAAAGTTCATTTCAAGGCACTAATATCACTGAAGTCGAGTTATTTAGGTCTGGTTATCCAAAATAATCACAGTTTTCCATGAAATAATGAGACAATTCCAATCCAGTTTCTTCATCTAAGTCTGATGCGACCTATATTTGTGTTCTCTAGGTTCAAGAACTAGCACCACTGTCCAAGGTGCTTCCACAAAACAATCGATGCAGTTGTCTGAGAAAAGATCCAAATCCAAGCAGCTTGTCACTGTCATCTGAGTCCACCAATACAGTACAGGTGTGCTATGATATAGAACCCTTACCATTGTCCAGGTCTGTTTCCACTGTCTGAGTCCACTATAAGGCAGACTCACCATCCTCTGGGTTCTAAAAAAAGAACCCCAATATCTGTGTACAATAATGATGTCTTTGTTTCTCAGACAAAGAAAGGCCAAACCAAATTGTTCTCATTGTACAAGTGCCGAACTCTAGGGGCACACCTCACCATCGGAGAAATAATAATGCCCAACCAGGAGGGTGGTGGAACACACGCCGAAAAATGTGATGCAGGATTGAAGATAGAGACGCCCTCCAGGATGATCCAGTCCATATATGTCATTCTCCATGATCAAGAGTGAGCTCCACCGGCCCTTCGCATGATGGACTCTCTCGCAGATCCAATGTCGACCAAGATCCACCACCAGATTTGAGCCATCTCACATCGACTGAAAAATAATCTCCATTTTTGACGACCTGAGATCTACCCTATTCAAGGAGCGATCCAGATCCGCCAAGGATGAGGAACCCCGAAGCCCTCGTGCCATGCATCAAGAGGAAAACAAGGGGAGAATCAATGCCGAGTCTTTCTCTATTCTAGGGAGGTGTTGAATGATAGAAGCACCAGACTCCCGGACGTGCAATGCTACCTCTCCGGTAAAAAGGCTCTAACAAATCCCTAAAACAAGAGAAGGGAAAAAACCACAAGGCCACACGTACCGTGTAGAAGAAAAAGGTGGTGCCCCAATTTTCACCTATGTGTAACAGATTTCTCAACAAAAAATCATATTAAATAAAAATTCATTTCAATTGAAAAAATGAATATAAACATTCTCAAACGCTTTTCAAAAAACACTGATAAATATGAGTCTTATTAGCGTTAAATTAATAATCCATGATAAAACATATCCTTATCAGTGCTAAATTTATCCCTGATAACGATATTTTTTATCATCACTAAATAAGCACTGATAAAACCTATTATTACTAACGTTATAATTTTAGTATTGATTGATATAGGTTTTATCGGTTCTTTGTAATTTAGTACTGGTAAAATATATTTTCATCAGCGCTTTTTGGAAACTGCTGAATAAAACTGTCTAAAAAATAAAAAAAATATTAAACCAATATATATTAGAAATTGATTAATTATAAAAAAGTAAAAAAATAATTTACATTATTAATGAATATATGTTCCTAAATTTTTTAATGTTAAAAATGGGTCAAACTGAATAATTTTAAATGATGGATTTAAAAATATTTAAAAAGGATAGGTTTTATTAATTATATGGATTATTAAAAAAAATTAAAATTGGATGTATATTGAAATAAAGAAGAATACATGATGAAAATATCAAAACATTGTTAACACATACAAAAAAATGAATTCATAAAATTAACTACATGGATTGAAAATACGTACAAAAATTGAAGAAAATATTAAAAAAATCATTTAAATAAATTGATTATATAGATTCAAAAAAATTTAAAAATATGAAAACTTAATAAATAAAATTGAATGAATACTAATGGTATAAATTGAACAAAAATTAAGAATATTATAACATACTGAATAATTTTGTATAATTTGTTAAATTAATTGCATCAATTGTAATCATGTGAAAAAATGAAGAGAATAATAAAAATGCATTTAAATAAATAAATTGTATAAATTGCAAACATTTTTTTATAAAGGTATGGGAAATCCCCCCTATTAAACCAAAAAAACTCATCACATTATTCTGGACAGAGGGTTCTCATTACCTGGCATATAATCTTAGTGGTTAATAAAGGCTATGACATTATGACCAAAAAGCATAAACTCATAGTTCCATCTTGCGCATCTACTTGGTCCGCACGGTCTGCTTCACATCCAATAGGACCATCGATGCCTGCCATCGTAGATCACACACGAGCACCCATCCCCCGGGCCCACCATTGCTTTTCGTAAACAGCACTACTGTCTGTTTTTTCCATTGTGTCGTTTTTTCGTAATTCTGCATCCCACAGCCAGTTGATGCCCTCTGTCATAATTTTTATCATTGCTCTCATGACCCACTGATTCCCCCCTTTCACTCTATGATAGTCAGAATTCCTCTGTGTGCCTTGTGTATCCACTGGCAGGAGATTCCGGTTGAGCCCCCATCCTGCCATGTATGTCACTCGGAATTCATCACCCAAATTAAGGGTCTGTGGAGGATCAAACCCCCACATGTGATGTAATACATGAGGTGGCGGACAACTCATCCTCCACCTCAACTGCATATATTTTAATCATTTTAAAACCATTACAGCTTAATAAATGAAATTGAATAAATATTAATCATATAAATTAAAACATATTAAGAATATTAAAACTTAATAAATAATTATGTATAAATAAATATTAAAAAATGAATAAATTCCAAAAACATTAGAAATTAATAAAAATTACAAATGAATAAAAAATATTAAATGAAGTAATTTAAAAAATGAATAAATTAAATTGAATAAATTAAAAAATATAAATTTTAAAATGTGAATTTGAAACAGTAATTATTGAATTACAGGAACGTAAAAAAGTAATAAAAATGAATAAATATATAAAAATAATTATATAAATAAAAAAATTATTAAAATGTATTATATTGACTATACAAAAACATTAATAAATAAATTAAATTAAATTAAATTAAATACACACACATATATTCAGAATGGATAAATTAAAATAAATATGAATACCTGATTTAATTAATTAAGTAAAAAATATGAAAAATTTATTAAATAATATTTACTTTTCGTATATAAAGAAATTAATTTAATATAATAACATAATTTACAATATAAACACCAGAATGGTTTTAGGAATTATGTACGTTGAGATTCCATTTCACACCGAAATGGCATGGGTTAGAGATTATATTATATGAATCAATTTCACACAGGTGGCTATGGTTTCAGGGGGTTTGGGGTTTGGGGCTGCAGTCATGCGGTCAAGTCCCCAGGTCGGTTTTCCTTCCATGCATGCATTGAAAAAAAGGCTTTTATATAGATTTAAAAAATATTGAAAATATTAAAACTTAATAAATAAAAATGAACAAATATTAATCATATAAATTACAAATGTAGTGAAAATATTGAAAATTGGTAAATAAATACGTATAAATTTAAAAAAATAATAAATTCCAAAATATATTACAAATTATTAAATATCACAGATGAAAAAAATAATAATTTAATGAAGTGGAATTAAAAATAAATAAATAAATTTAAATAAATTAAAAATATATTTTAAAAAATTTAATTCATAACATCAATTACATGAATTGAAAACACATAAAAATGAATAAAAATGAATTAATAAATTACAATAGTATTGCAAATTATTGATGTGTGCACTTTATTGATTATATATGAAAAATTAAATTAATTATTAACATTTTGAAATATTAATAAATATTAAAAATGTTATCATTTAATTAAATTTATAAATATTTAAAAATGTATAAATAACTCTCAAAATTGAATATATTATAAATAAATTAATTGAATATATTTTAGAAATGAAAAAATTACAAATAATACTAAAAATAGAGAGATATTAAATACAAATAAATAATATCAAATCTATAAATAGACATACATATACACACATACATGCTCATAGACATACATGTGTACACACACACAAACATATACAAACACATACACATACACATGCACACATACATTTTCATAAACATACATACGTACACATACACGCAGGTGCATACATGTATATACATGCACTACACATAAACATACACACACATACACACAACAAAACAAACACACATACAACATATACATACAAGTGCGCATACAAACATACGAATATATCGACATACATACATAGGCATACATATAAAAAAATATACATGTATGTACATTTTAAATTATTTAATATGAATATAAATATATAAATTCAAATATGAATCACATATTTAAATAAATATATCCATTTATATATTATATAATTTTTTAAATAAAATATTAATATAACATACTTATTTTAATTATATGAACTTTTTGTAATTAATGTATATAAATATATTATTTAACATTTTTATTGACTAATATGAATTAGATAATTTTTTATATATAAAATTATGAAAACAAAATTGATTTTTTAAAAAGATATATAAATCATATTTAGATATTATATCTACATATATATAATAATTGCAATATAAATCTTATTTAACAATATATATATATATATTAACTTTTTAATTGGGACCTTTATCAATGATAAACCAAAAACACTGATAAAGGAAAACTTTTATTAGTGATGAAAAAAATGCCAAAAAAGGCAACATTTTATTAGTGTTCTCTAGCGCTGATAAAAGGTACCTTTATCAGTGTTTTTTCTGTTAGAACTGATTACAGTCACCCCTCTATAAGAACGTTTTGATTGGCATTCCATATCGCATGAGCACCAATAGTGTATTTGGTTTTCTAACTAATATCGCACAGCTTGTGTTTGGTGAGGTGTTAGAAACAAACATTCAACGCATGTAATTTATTTGTGTTCTTTCTAGTATGTTTATTATTTTATTTATTTATGGAGTAAATTATTTACTTCATTAACCATTACATAAATAATAAATAAATATTTCTGTGGGATTGGCTTGGATATTATTATTTTTATTATATTTACTGAATTTAACATTCATTATGTCTTGTAAGTAATAAAATCCTCAAAAATTAAATTAGATTTTTTAAAAATGACCATGGATAATTAAGTCACATGGTCGTTATTAATGTGACATGGAATTATAATTAATAACTACTGTTTGAATCCAATATGGTGTGGCTATATAAATATGCATCCTTGTATGTTTATCCTGCAATGCTAATGACTCTTTATCCCACCTCATTTTTCAAGATCATCCATGGAGATTGAGCAGCAGGCATCAATATTTCATGGACTGTCTGAACTTCAGAACCAGCCCAACATCCCCAACCAATTATTACGGTCGGAGCTGGCTCGACCATCCCACAACTTTCCACCACTCTAGGTGGTTTCGTTCTTTAGGATATCACCACAAGAGAAGTAGAGGGCACAAAGTATGGTCATCAAGAGCTACGGGTATGCCAGCAGCTTCATCGATAGGTTTGATGATAATTATTGAATATCGGTGGTTTCAGTATAAATAATGTCATAATTCCTACTAGGAGGTAGAAGGGGATTTTTGGGGGAGAGCTAAACCACACTCATAATATTTTTTTTCAAAATTTGGTGTGCTGGATAAACACTATGGGTTAAGGATAATAAATTCAAGCACCACTTGGAATTGATAATAAAATTACTAGTCGAAAGTTTTTGACTCTATGGGAGTCATCGTGGCATGGAATAGGTTCTCACATTGTTGTAGAACCTTATAAAAATCCATGTGTGTTGATTATTTTTCATTATATTTATATGTTAAAAGTGGTTATGGGGGTTATTAAATATCTATAGACCCAAAATGATGATAGAGGTTTGATCAAATTAAAGTAAGTAAAAAAATAATAATTTAAACAGTTAAAATTTTATCAGCCCTAATTCACCCCCCCCCCCCTCAGGGTAACTGCATGATCCCCTATGACTCACAATTGGTATCAAAGCATAAGATACCATCTATTTAGATATATAGTTTTTATTACTATTTTTTCACTAGTTTAAAGTAAGTGCATATTTTTGAAAGTTATTAATATAATTTCTACAACAATGGAAATTTCAGATGTTTGGAAATGTATTATTATGTTAAAGTTAGTTAAAGATAATCTACTTAGTGGAAGAATAAAAGTAGCAAACAAAATGATGAAGAATTGGAATCATAATGAATATTATAATTTAGGAAAGCTAGCCTCTCAAAATAAATGGAATGAGGATCCAAAACCATTAAAAGTTAAGGTTAGTGCACTACTACAAAAACAGGCAAGGTAAGTGCAACCTTTTATCAGTGCTAAGAAAAACGTGTGGATAAAGGTAATACTTTATCAGTGATAATTAAAATCACTGATAAAGGTTCCATTTATCAGCTCTTTTCTATCACTGATAAAGACGTCCTTTTATCAGCGCTTTTCTCGCGCTGATAAAGGCACCCTTTATCAATGCTAATCTTTTAGCATGGATAAATGTTGCCTTTATCAGGGCTTTAGTAGCGCTCATAAAACCGTAGTCCCATTTTATAAAATGGGAAGCACAATTCCCACTTTTTATCGTGCCCTAAAGATCTGGTGGGACTATACCCTTGTGACAACTACCCCCCCCCCCCCCCCGACCTTCTCTTTGTCAGACCTCTGACGCCACTAGCCCTACTCCACCGCTATTCTCTTTGTCGGACCTCAGTCACCACTGGCCCCACTCCACCTCTCTTCTCTTTGTCGGACCTCCGCCTCTGCTAGCCCTATTCTACCACGAATCCTACTCCTTATCCTCCCCCTAGAACCCCTTCTGCGGATCCTCCTCCCCACGAACCCTACTCTCATTCTCCGCACTGGACCCTACTCCACGCGAACCCTACTTCAAGTGTTTGGGATTCCTTTCAACAAGGTATGATTCTTGGGTTCCCATATTTCATCATTGCTGATGATTTCATAGGAATATAATATTTACTAATGGATTATTAATTGGTTTTTTAGTATATAAGTATTGGGGTATATATTATTCTTTTAGTGTGGAAGAGTATCCCTTGGTGTTGGTAAATTATTTAATTTTTTGGATTAAATTTATTAATTTTAATGATGATACATGTTGAAACATTATCATGGTAAAGTGCATAAGATGTAGAAAGAGACATGGGATATATTGTTGTCAAATTTCAATAGTAGGAGGTGTTGATGTTTAGTGTCTAGGTCTTGGGTCGTAAGGTTAAGAATTGGCTAGAATCAGTTGAAGAGGGTTTTGAATTGTAAAATATTCTAGCTCATTTATGGGTTTCCTTTGTAGTGGGATTACATTTAAGGGTGGTTTGAGAATGATGGAAGGAAAATCATTTTTAGTCAAAAGTGGTTTTAGGAAATTTTTTATTCCCAAGATATAGATGTATAAGTGTATAGAGAATATCATGGAATTCAATCAAGTTGGATACAGTGTGATTTCCCTTGGGATTCACATCTGTGCATTGATGGTCTAGTTTTTAGATCACTTGATTGATTAATAAATGAAATCCTACAATTTTGAGTCATCTTTGAGATTATAGATTCTAAGGAATGTTGTGAGTTTTTGTTTGAGGTTTTTGTTGTATATGTGGGATTTTGATGAAGTAATCAAGAGTGGTTTTCATCGAGTTTCTTAGAAGGATAAAGATGGTTCCTTGAGTTGTGGTCCTAATAGAATGAGGAATAAGGGAGTGATGATATTTTTAGATGTAGGGTTGGTATTATTTCCTAGGGTTGACTACCTCAATGTATTCCTTAATTGTATAGTTGATCTATTTCAATGGTGATGCAGTGGGGAATCAGTAGTATGAGTTCCCAACGATTCATGGAATTTCTTGGTTTAAGTAAGGTGTAGTTTTATTTATTCGAATGGTCATATTTTAGTTGATAAAATTTTGGGATGTAGTGAGTTTTTATAAGAGTCTAGGCATGATTATGTCCTGAGTTATTGACCTCATCACATTATTAACCAATACCCACTTTCAATTGATACTAAAATATTCAGTTGAATTATTTTCAATGGAATTATTTATCTCTCTTTACCTTCAAATTCCTGTGAAAATATAAATTTTATTTATTTGGTTAGTGTAAAGACTCAAAAATTTCCACATAATTGTTTTTTAATTATATGGGAATTTTACGGGTCTGAAAAAATTGACGGTGTGTGATTCCGAGGCCTAGTGTGTCCGGAATTAATTTCGGAACATTTTTTCAATTATGTTCAGTAAACGTGCGAGCGGGTTTTTGTACATTTTGAACTGATGCTCGGAACAAAAAACAGAGGGCATCATTGAACTCACAGCACCGATATTCTCGTAAGTAGACTTTCACCTCGACCGTAGTAGGACTTTTGTGAATGTTAGTTTTCATGTTTTTGTGGAAATAAAAAAATAAAGAACAACTTTTATTTTATTTTTATAACCTCACTATTTATATTATGGAGGTGGGGAGCACCCATGCTAGAAAACCCTCAATTTAAATTCTTGGTTGTGGTGACCACCTAAACCCCTCTTAATGGGGGAAAACCTCTCAACTCTCCAATTAATTAATTGAGAAAACAACATTTAATTAAAGGTGTCAAATTTAATTAATTGTTAGAAATATTTTAAATAAGTTGGCTCTTCATTTTTGTTGGGTTAGAGGATTTCGTTGGCAAAAAAGAATGGGAGAATTGTGGAGAAACTTTCTCTCTAATAAAGAACTTTTCCTCTCATACGAAGAATGAAGAACCAACACCGAGCCCAGATAGGGAGCGCTTTGCAGAAGAAAAAAATGATGATGTTCTTCAATGACTTCATATTTTACCTCTTGACTCCTCCAACAAACGACAAGGTAGGGTTTGTTATTTGGAATACCCCTTACTCGTTCTTGACATTCTACATGATTCATAAACAAATAAGAAGCTTGTTACCGTTCTAACGTGGAGGGTTCGGGCCAAATGAACATGGCTCAACCTATCCACAACCTCTATCGATTGTGGTGGTTTTAAATCATTGGTGACATCCTGAGACGAGTGTGGAAGTCTACAGAATGAAAAAGGGCCACCGGGGCGTGCCCAATTACCCGAGGAACGTCGTTGGTGACCTGTTCCGGCGACCAGCACCGGTGGGGATCGGGAGCGGTGGATGGCACTCTGGATGGCCGTGAAGATGGCGGTAGTGCAACCGCGCCACAGGAGAAGGGCAGCGGCCCGTCGGTCGGGGCGTAGCGAGGGTGGAAGCCTGCGCACGACCGGCCGCGTTACGGTGGTGGCGGCACATATCTGTGTTGTATGGCTAGTAGGGGCCACAACGCAAGGTCACGGTGGCATGGAGGGGTTTCTGGGTAGCTTTTGGCCATAGGTGATGGCGCGGCGCACGACCGCGCCATGCGGAGGAGGGCTAGTTGTCCGGCCAGCCGCGATCCGCGTAGACTGCCCAGTGGGATGGGTCGCGCCGATAGGCTGGGCCACGCCGACGGGCCGGGTCAGACATAGGGCCAGACCTAGGTCAGGCCGGGTCAACCCATACTGGGTCGAGTCGGCCCAGGCCGGGTCGGGACGGGTCGGACCGGACCCGGACCAGTTTCGACCGTTTTCACTCTTTTGGCCATATCTTGAGCTACGAGCATCCGTTTGAAGAACATTCTATGGTGCTAGAAACCTTGGATCGAGACGGTCACTTTGATATACCCCACTTGAGTTTTGGATAAAGTTGGTGTACATCCTGGTTGGATCGAACACGAATCAAACCGGGCCCTCGAGACTAAAAAGACTATAACATACAGATCGGGCGTCTGATTGACACATCGTCTGTTGTGTTGAATCCCCTGTTACGTGGTGGTCCTTTTGGATAATTCTTCATGGGAATTCCTAGAAATTGGAGTATCAATATGTGGATTTAGTAGTATACCCTCCTGGAATAAAGAGATTTTAGTGCGGGAACCCTGTGGCTAGCTGTAACATGAGAAATGGATCCTCTGTGGGTCTATGCTTTGGGATCCTATGTGGGTCTGTGTTGGAGACTCCCACATGGATCCGCTCTATGAAATCCACATGGTAATACTCTAGGATCTTATGTGGGTCTGTTGTACTTGGATCCTACGTGGGACTATTGTACTTGTATCCTATATGGGTCTGATGATTTAGGATCCTATGTGGGTCTGCTTCTCAACAGAGTAATATGATTCAGTAGATGCATCTAATCATCTTTACTACCATACTAATGTTATAACTAGCTTGATCTGAGTCTTTACCATTGTTGTAATAATCTTTGTGGAAAACCTTTGTGGTGAAAACCTTTATGGTGATAACTTTCTGGTATTCTTCTGTGTGGTGTTACCTTTGTTGTACTTACCTTCGTGGTATTCTTTCCTTCGTGGGACAATTGAGCTTTGGGATTTTGAGTTGGCCCTTGTGTTTCCTCATGATTGAGATGGGTTTACTCGAAAACGTACGTATATGTATGGGAATATACCTAAGTAGGGTTTTCAGTTGTTTTCATGATTTTGGTTTTATCCTTTGTGATTTTAGTGAGTTATTCGAGGGTCTTTGGGTCCCTACTGAGTATCGTTATACTCACCCCTTCATGGGTAATGCTTGCACCTTATTGTGTTTTATGCAGACGACGGACACTGCTGACTGAGGATAGGATTACTAGGACGGGATGTAGCTCAGAGGTGGACATAGACGGGGCATACTGCAGAGACGATCATTCAAGAGTTGTACCTACCCTTCAGGTAGGATCCTTGGAAAGTTTTCATTGGAGATGTTTTCGGTTTTACTTGTACCTTCAGTTTTCATTGTACTTTCTGGTTGGGCTTGTATTCTGTCCCCTTTTACTTACTGTACACACTCTTTTTACTATATAGTTTACTTCTGTTCATATCTTGTTTCGTGCTTGTTTTGTGTAAGTTTATAGGTTATAAAGGCACTTCCTTCCCATTTTATGTAATACATTTTTTGGTGATAGTCACCAGCCCCTGGCCTAAGGAAGGTGGGCTTGGGGTAGTCACGACATGGACCCCGAGGGACGGGTCATGACAGTTAGTGTGTTTTCCCAAATTTAATGATTCATAAAAAAAGGAATCATATTTCTATTTTACCTAAATGGATGGGAACTTTGTAATCTAATGGTCATGCTTTTTGGTAGGGATGGTCGATGTGGTCTTTCTCCCCCATGTGTGAGTTTTTTAACACTAAGGGATTGTTGTTTATCCCTTTTATGGGAATGCTCTTTTTTATAGAATGGATGTAAGAAGTTTCTGTGGATATTAGTTATAAGTTTAGGGAAGGTGAGGGATATTTATTGCATATCCTTTAGATGTTAAAGATAGAATTTATGTTCACTAACCACAATTTTCTATTTATTATGTTAATTTGGGTAACAAAACCTATGATATTCCATAGTAATTTTTGATAAACCGAGGTTATTTTTCTCCCCCGCGAACCCCTTTCTGTTTGGAAATGTATCTACTATATTAGCTTTCTTATCAAAATTGTATCCTTGTTTTCATTTTATTTGAGTTTGGTCACTAGTTTTGTGCTGTTTAATGTGATTACTTTTTATGAATGAGGTGGTTGTTATGGGTGGTTAGATAGATTCTTAATATTTTTCTACAAAGGTGTTGGGTGCTAGAACTATTGGTAAGGGGGCTGGAAAGTGTGTTTATTTTGATGGGGGGTCAATCTTGGTTCTGTTGATTTCCAAATATTTATTGGAAATTGTTAGGCTATATTAATCTCTATTTTTATAAGTGGTTCTATTCTACTGTATTTTGAAGTCTTGTTTTGTGTATTTGAATCATAAATAATAATATTTGAGATTCAAATAGGATGGAGATGAATAAATATTGGATTGTTGCTAATCGTTTTACAATAGATTATGAGAATGGAGTGAAAGATTTCATCATGTTTGCAATGGATCACGTGAAGGATCCTTCTAAAATCCTTTGTCCGTGTTTACGTTGTTGTTATTCTAGAATAATTACTCAAGAGGAGTTAAAAAGAACATTTGATATGTCACTGAATAGATCGTAGTTATAAATGTTGAAATAAACATGGAGAAAAAAATAATGTAGCTACTGGATGTGATAAAACTTAATTTTATGGATCATCAATGATTACAATTATGGATAACGAAGAAGACCATATGGAAGATCTGATTACAGATGTCAATGATGATGAAGATCCTATTGAGAAAATGACACGTAAAGTTGAATATGAACTCTGTGATTCCCAAAATTGATTTAGAAGTTAAAGAGTTTTTCAAAGACGTCATTGTATGTTGGTTGCACTAAATATAAAGCATTTTCATCTGTACTGAAGTTGTATAAACTAAAATTAGGCAACTGATGGAGTGATTCCAGTTTTACGGAACAACTTGCTCTCTTGAATGACATGCTCCCAGAAGATGATGAGCTTCCATGCCGGACATATGAAGCTAAACGAATGCTATGCTCGATGGGTATGATTTCTGAAAGAATACATTCCTGCCCGAAAGACTGTATATTGTTTTTCAAGGAGAAAAAATCACTTACAGAATTCCCAATGTATGGTTCTTCCCAATATAAGAAATATGAATCCAGTCCTACGAAATTTGATTGGTACTTGCGAATCATTCCAATGTTTAGGCATCTATATAGAAGTAAAGAAACGGTAAGATAATTGTCATGGCATGTAGATAAAAGAAATAATGATGTGATATTATGTCACCCATCCGACTCTCCTCAATGGAAGAGAATTGATCATGAGTATCCTGAATTTGTAAATGAGCCAACAGTCCTTTGTCTTGTGTTATCTACAGATGGAGTAAATCCTTTTGGTTTTCAAACCAGCACTCATAGTACATGGCCTATTATGTTGGTAAATTATAACTTTTACCCTAGTTATGCATGAAATGGAAATTCATCATTATATACATGCTTATTTTAGGACCAAAACAACCAGGTAATGATATTGATTTTTATTTGGCTCCTTTAATCTAGGATTTGAAGTTATTTTGGGATTCAGGTGTTATGTTGTATGATTCTTATAAAAGAGAATAATTCACATTGAGAGAGAATTTTTATGGGATGATAAATCATTTCCTTACTTATGGAAATTTGTTAGGCTATAGAATTAAAGGAACTCAAGGGTGTCCCGTGTGTAAAGAATATATGAAATCAATTAGGTTGAAACATTCATCGAAATCTGTGTTTCTAGGACAACGTAGATTTTTACATCGTCGGCATAAGTACCGATCTTGGAAAACATTATTCAATAGATGTTCAGAACAATGCACAACACTATATCCACTAACAGGTGATCATCTATTTGAGAAAGTAAAATATGTGAACACTATTTTTGGTAAACCATTTTCAAAAAACCTTACGAAAATCAGTTGGAAAAGAGATCAGTTTTTTTTGGAATTACCATACTTTAATTGTATGTATGTCAGACATTTTCTTGATGTGATGCATGTGGAAAACAATGTATGTGAAGGTTTTATCATAACGTTCCTAAATGCCCCTGCTAAAACAAAGGATGGAATTAAGGAAAGGTTGGAGATGGTTTACATGGGAATACAAGAAGATTTGGATCTTGTGAAGGGTAAAAATTGAATGTTTCTTCCTGCAGCTGTGTACACTCTTTCTAGGGAGGAGTGATATCATTTTTTCAACTTCATAAATAGTGTAAAAGATCTATAGGGGTATTCATCAAAAATTAAGAACATTGTGTCAATGAATGATTTGATGTTAAAAACTTTGAAATAATATGACTTCCATGTTTTGATGAAATATTTAATTCCAATAGCTTTACATTGCATTTTTTCCAAGAATTTTCATCATACGTTAACCAAAATTTGTTTCTTTTTTAAAGCTATATGTAGAAAGGTTTTAGACTCAGTGAAGTTTCCAGCTATGGAAAGAGAAATTATCGTCATATTATGTGAATTGGAAATGGTCTTCCTGCCATCATTCTTTGATATGATGGTTTATTTAATGATTCACTTAGTGATATATCTTTGACTTTGTGGTCTTGTACACTATAGATGGATGTACCACATCGAACGGTATATGAATATTTTGAAAGGGTATGTCAAAAATCGAAGTCGTCTAGAGGGTTGTATTGTGGTGAAATATATTTTTGAGGAAGCCATTGATTTCTGTACCGAATACCTATCTGATGTGGAAATCATTGGTCTCCCAAAATCTCATCACACTGGACGCATTGAGGGTGAGGGAATTTCTAGAAGAGATGTTTTGAAAATCAATATTACAGATTAGGAGCAGGCCCACCTTTATTTTTTTTATAACAGTTGGAAGTTTTCTCCATATATTGAAACCCGCAAAAAATTATTAGGCAGTTGAATCCATCAAGGGATGAAAATGGAAATCAAATACACATAATCACAAGTTTATAGGATGGTTTTGGGACCATATTTTTAAGGAGTTAGCTAAAAATATGAATTCAATTTCAGAACAACTTCGATGGCTAGTCATCGGACCAAGTGTGAATGTATTATCTTACAATGCTTATATAATTAATGGTTACACATTCTATACAGATGAACATGATGAAGATAGTACCATTAAAAATAGTGGAGTTACACTTCTGGCTAAATCAATGCATGTTTCTAGTAGTAAGGATAAAAATCCAATTTATGCTAATATGTCATAATTTGGAATTACCAATAAAATATGGGAGTTGTATTATACGATATTTCAATTGCCTATTTTTCAATACAAATGGGTTGATAACAACAGTGGTGTTAAAATAGATGAATTGGAATTTGTGAAAATTTATTTTAGTAAAGGTAAAAAGGAAAACATTTTATAATGGAATCACAAGAGGTACAAGTATTGTATGTTCTAGATCCCGCAAACCGAAAGTAGTCTATTGTTCTATTATCGTCCAAAACTACTGAAGGGTCTGATGAAAATTCAATTGAGGATGATCATTTCAGTGGTATATCACAATAATTTCGTAGTGGCCCCAATGTAGATGATGTTTTTTATGTTAGAGGAGACCATAATAAAGGGATTTGGATAATCAATAGAGGTGTCAAATCCCTTCAACCTTCGAAAAAAAGAAAGAGAGTTCAATGCACATGTTATATTTTTTTTGTAATATATATATTTTAATCTCATGTTATTATCTTATCATTACTGAATTTCTGTAATCTAAATTAAATATTCAACCACTTTTAGAGGTAATGACATCTGTACATTCTTGTACTCCTAACCTCGAGGTTGAACAAGTCTCTCATGCTGTTGTTGCTGCTGCTCACAGTGCAGAGAAACAACAAGTTTTTGAACCTATTGTTGCTCCTTGTGTTGAGGTACAACAACCATCATCTCGTGTCATTTCTACCATTTCAGACAAACATATAAATGATGTTGATATCGATGAAATTCTAGGGGATGAAGGACCAATGTCCCAGAAAACACAGGTGCACCGTAGTTTGACGGTGTTAGCCAAAGTTCATAAGGCGAAAAGAAAAGGCATCAAATTTGATGTTGGATGGAATGCACGAGGCCAACATGTGAATCCCAACAAGGCAATGATTAGTAGTAACATTGGAATTTTCACTCGGAAATTCATACCAATTGATATAGATTCATGGAACCATGCCGTGTCCAGGCTAAAGGTTGTGATATGGGAAGAAGTTACAATAACATTATGATATTATTTATTTAATTTACTAGAAAATAAAATAATGAAACAATGTCTTACTCTTCTCAATCTCTTATTGGGTTCATTTATAGTAGATGATTCACATAAGAATTACGTATTAAGTCTTGTAGGAATGATTAATCGACGTTTTAATACTATTTAAACAAAATGTCACCAGAAAGATTCCAAAGGTAAAAGAAACCCACACCCACACCTTGTCTACACTCACCTAATATCCCAAGAAGCAAGTGATGTATTTATTGGCCGCCGTGGGGATGATATGTTTCAGGTACGTTTTGGCTAATAATACATTGTTTTAGGATACATGTGTTCATCACTTTGATTGTCAATATTTCACTTATGAAATAGAAACTTAGTACTGAAAATAAGGAATGTGCATGAAAACCAACATACCCCTGTCGTAAAGCAAGAATGTGATGCGCTTCACTAGAAAAAAATGGTACATATTTTAAATTTACCGTAATATTGTTAGGTTCCAGGAAACAAAAGTATAATTATATTTCTATATTTATATGTAGATTGATGAGTCCAAAGCCAAAGACTCTTCCATCCCATGTCATGTGCTATGGAAGGAGGCATGTGAGAATAAGGAAGGGATTCTATTAGATGAAAACACACAAAAAGTGTGGGAAATATGTGTAAGTGTGACCTGATAAAATATTTTGGTTTAAATTTATATTAAATAATAATAATTACTTATTTTTCATATATCCGATAGTCAAAGGAATCAGCTACTCCTATAGCGGATGCAGACCTATTATCGACAGCTTTGAAGCGGCTAGAACAATACGGTTGTTTCATAGGTGCGGGGTTTGGGGTGAAACCCCGAGTATATTTTGATAAAAAAATGGATTATAGAGATGAAGAAATGAAACGAATGAGAGAAAGACTAAAAACCCTTGAAGAATGATTTCAATTGTAGGGAGTGTGGATAGAAACTTTTATGAGTGGGAAGCAAGGAGAAGACACAACTTAGGAACAACCAGCAAGTAATGATCCCGCCCCACCCCCACCAGCTTTGTTGTGGTCCATTCCCCTCAAAGAGATGTCTTAGTTGTGGTAATAAATATTCTAATAATTGTTCCCATGAAATGTGAATCAGAAAAATAGTGATACTTTTCATGAACTAATATTATATAGGGTGATAATGACTATGATTTGTATCTGTCAACACCCACCTATCACCTTGTAGCGAGGGCTACAGTGTTCAACATCCCAGAGGACAAGCTGCATAATAGACCACTTCTAAAAGATCATCCGAAAGTGATGATTAATGTAGATCATGATCCAAATTAATAGATACCTATTCCACTTGATGATGATGATATTCATATGATCGAAAAGTCTATTGGGACATTCATTGCATGGCTGTCACACCTTGTACGATTACATGTGGACAAAGAGGTATTTATTTCCATTTTTTCAATCTAAACCTTTAACAATTAATGAAAAAAGGTCAGAACCAATTAATGTTATTATATAAGGAGAAATAGAAGGGGTGATAAGAAACGTGGGCTCAAAATCATCTAAAGGATTGACCAAATGATCCCAAAGAGCTACTGAAAGCACAGAAACACCACCTGTTCTCTACCCACATTTACTAGAATTGAAGAGTCATGTGGATACGAAGCTAAAAATGGTATTAGTAATATTGTTTTATTTGAAAAGAATATATACAGAGAGGAAATTCAATATTTCATTGCTATTAAAAATATAAATGACATCCTTGAATACGGTTGGCTAGGTGTCATAGTTGTAAATTTATATATGAGGTATGTTTTCATGAATTGTTTTTCTAAAAGCTGATATAATGGGTTAATTAAGACTAAATGAATTTTATATTACTGGCGGGCGTATATGTGAAACATAGTTGATGGTATTTTACCGTGAGCCAATATTCGTACTCGTTAGTCCTCATACCATATAAACACAACTAACAAAATTAGATCCATCAAAAAAGGATGAAATAGTGAAAGGCCTCTTGAAAACATTTAAAATCAATATTATAGATGACAAACTATTTCATGCAGAGGTAAAACTCTACGATTAAATTATATCAATTATCTTTTCACTTATTTTATTAATTATTAATTACTATGTTTTTAAGAAACATTGTCTTCTAATTATGGTGATCTTGGATACTCCAATGATTTATTTTCTAGATTCAATGCAAGGATGTCCAACAAACTGACCACACATGATGGAGTTTGTGAATTGGTAAGGCACTACATCCTACATTTTAGGTCTAAACATCATGTTATATAATTTATATTATCTTTTGCTGAGGATTCTGTTATGATAGGGTGGTGTATCAATATCATCAAAAAAAGGAATGAGGACGAGGGATAAGTAGAAGGATGAAAGGAAATACTACGTCTGGACTGATATCACGGTATATATAATAAACTTTCACCATCCCAACACATATCAAAACAAGTTAATTATTCTTCTAATGATCAAAGTTTTTTTAGTGTACAAAACAAACAAATGATAATGATTGTGGTTATTATGTTTGTAAATTTACGAGAGAGATCATTTTCCATCAACAAACTAGCATCCCTAAAAAGGTATTTTCAAAAACAACAACTATTTCATTTAAATTATTTATTAATTATTTATTTATATATTTCACAGTACTACTCTGACTGTCAAAAACACTCATATTCAAAAGATGATATAGATATTTTCAGAAACTATTGGGCTGCATACCTAATGAAATATTTTACACAAATATCATGAAGATCTGACTTGGGGACGTGTAAAATTGGCTGCCATTTTTGAGAGGGGTTAAGGAGATCAAAAGAGAAAACATTATTGTATGTAAATGTTCGTAAGAAAATTTAATTGTTAATAAATAAAACATCCTTTCTCCAATGAGTCATTTTTCTATTTTAACAGATGAAATGCACTAGTAATATGCAAGAATGATGAACCACTTTTCCTTGGGCTTTGGATAAGGAAAAATAGTAAAATCTACAAAATACCTTCATATCCAATCAAACGCATTCTGATTGTGCAGATAATTTAGGAGAACCATCCATGGGTCATTTTTGACGTGTATGAGTCAACCCCATCACAAATAAAGGCATGGTGTGGCCGGTATCACTAAAATTGTTTCTCTTTTTCTTAAAATGGAAAGAATTTTAAGTGAAAACAATAACTAACGTACGAAAAACCGACCAAATACATTCGTATTGTGTTGACACATTAGGATAACAATACATGGGTAATGTGTGACATTTACGAGTCAACCATGTTTTAATCCAATATATGGTGAGGCTTGTATCACTCAATGTGTCTCTCTTTTGTTTAAAATGGACAAAATTTTATGTCAAAACAACAACTGACATACGGAAAACCAACCAAACACTTTCAGATTTTGTTTAAAATTTTGGAGAAGGATATAAGGGTAATTTTTGATGTATATGAGTCAACCCTACCTCAAACCGAGACACGTTGTTGTCGGTATCACTCAAATTGTCTCTCTTTTGTTTACAATGGACAGAATTTTAAGTGAAAACAACAACTGACATATGGAAAACAGACCAGACGCATTCGTATTGTGTTGATACATTAAGAGAAATATCCATGGGTCATTTTTGACTTGTATGATTCAACCCTGCCTCAATATAAGACACAATATGGCCGGTATCACTCCATGTGTCTCTCTTTTGTTTAAAATAGACAAAATTTTAAGTGAAAGCAACAACTAACATACGGAAAACTGTCCAAACACATTTAGATTGTGTTAATATTTTATTATAACGATCCATGGGTCATTTTTAACTTTTACGAGTCAACCACTTCTCAATTCGAGGCACAGTGTGGTCGGTATCACTCAAAGTGTCTCTCTTTTGTTTAAACTGGAAAGAATTTTAAGTGAAAACAACAACTGACGTAAGGTAAACTAACCAAAAACATTCGGATTGTGTTGATACATTAGGAGAACAATATGTGGGTAATTTTTGACTTGTAAGAGTTAACCATGCCTCAATATGAGGCACGTTGTGGCCGGTATCACTCAAAGTGTCTCACTTTTGTTTAAAATGGACAAAATATTAAGTGGAAATAACAACTGATGTACAGAAAACCAACCAAAAGCATTCAGATTGTGTTGATACTTTAGGAGAATGATACATGGGTCATTTTTGATGTGTAAGATTTAACATCGCCTCAATATGGGGTACGATGTTTCTGGTATCTGTAACAACCTGAGATTTTATGAAAAATATTCTTTTTAATTTCTTTAATGTCTTGTGTTGTACGCTACACCAAAAGGAGCTTGCACAACACGCATCCTTGACTTGCCTTGAATTACACACAATCGCGACCTTCCTCGATAGTGTGTGTAGTACGCAATAACGAGTTTCACTAAACAACAATATGCTATTCAAATATTATTAAAACTAGTCGTTATGAATAGTAATAACCACTTCTTAAAATTTTGTAAATTTTATTTTTCAAAATGGAATTAATTTTTGGATTCGTAATATCGAAATTATCTTAGGGTGAAATTTTGGTACTTTTCGGATAACTTTCATTTTCTGATGAATAGTGAAAATTACTAAATTTTAATTAAAAACAACATTTTTAATCGAAATAATTAATTGTGATAAATTATTAATTTGAGTGGTTTTAAAGTATATTTAGAATATATTTTTACAATTTAATATAATGTTGGTCATTGGATGTAATTTCACATTTAAACCAGACATAAACAAATGTCAATCTTTTGATAATTATTATCTCTTAAGAACACGCTATTTGTTTTGAAGACAGAAATTAATTTTTAAATTAATTAATGCAAATTATATGTTTTGAATTTGGTAAAATAGACATCATTTTTGAATTCATAATATCAAATATATCTTAGACCTAATTTTTGGTATTTTTCTGGAAACTTTCATTTTTTGATGAATAGTGAAACCACTAAGTGGTAGTTAAAAAAATGAAATTTTCATAAAACATAATTTTACCGCTTCTGTGAGTGGAATTTCAAAAATCTGAGAGATACGGTTTATTTCAGTAAGTAAAATGTGGTTCAATGAGATGAAAATAATTTTTGGTGAATAGTAACTTTTTACTTTTTTTTACCACGGTTAAAAGTAAATAGGGTAATTAAGGGTTAAAATGATATTATTATTACCCTAACACATGTCTTAATTCTATTGGATAAGTTTAATTCGACCAAAAACAACCTTAGGAATAAATTATGACCATTTAGGCCCACTTGGATTAGATTTGGACATTTATTATTATTTAATTCAAAGAAGAGTTAAAAGAGTTAAAATCAATGTTTATTTACTACAACATTTTTAATATAGGGTTATACATAAGATAAATTAAATTGTAAGTATTCATTAGAAAGATAATACGTTTTCCTAAATAATGATATTTTATTTATAATTTTTAAACATTAAATAAATTAATTTATTTATGACACAATGATGATGCAGTAATTACCATTATAGTGAAAAATTAGAATAATTGATATTATAAATACCCAAATAAATATAATTTGAGACTTTTTATGAATTCCACTAATTTTATAGGTTAATATGACATGTTATTATTTATTTAATAACTTTTTTCAAAATAATCATTCTGTTATCATTTTCACAAAAATCAATTACTAAATAGTGTCAAAATTGACATAAAATAGTTTTTAAAACAAATATTATATTATTAATTGTTATTTTATTCCACAAAATCTAAGGTTCGGCCAAATGACTTAGATAAGGTTATATATATTAATAATAAACAACTTGGGGTTCGTTTGGCTGCTTATAGTAAGTTTATTAACCTTATAGTATAAGAACACAAGAAGACATGGTAAAAGGAAAATTATTTTACTTAATGTTAAATCTAAATGATAAGGTTACAATAGGAACCTAAACTTGTATAAATTCTATTGGATGAGATTATTTCGACCCATCCCCACCTTATCTTAGAAATAAATTAATTTGGAGCTATTTAAAACCAAATTTGTCTTTATAATAAAATAATATTTTTAGTTATTCCAAAGGTACCCCTCTCCTCCCTTATAAAAGGGTACCTACTCCCTCTCTTCCGCACACCACTTTGAGCCTTCAAGCTCAGCCAACCCCTACCCAATTCCCTTCTCCACTTTCCTAGAAAGATCCTAGAGGTTCTGGTCTTCCTCAAAGACAAATTTTAGTGCCCTAAAAGGAGATCTCAAAGAGGCGCTTCAAAGAAGAGGTAATGTCCGTTACCGATTCTTTCATCTCTATTTCTTCATCCACTTCTTCTTCTTAGGTTTTTTTCATTCTAAAGTAATAAAATCAGTATCACCTATATACTGATATATTATTATAATTATGAAACAACCTTATTTCACCATATATCCATCATACGGAAAACGAAATCACCGCGCGTGTGTACGTACGGAATACCGTCTCCACGCCGTGGTGTAATCTATTTTCCACCACCACCTTACTTGGATGGGTATAATGGTGTACATAATAACTATATATTATTATTGTAAAGTGATATTGATTCTTAAATAGTATACATACACTCCAATACAATTCCACGATCATGAGAACGATATCATCGCTCATGCGTATGTACGGACTACCGTCTCCACGACGCGATGAGATTCATTCTCCACGTTAACCATTCATGAATGATTATAAAGTATATATAATAAGTAATAATGAAATATGTGACATAATAATGATTCTGGATTTATGTGTATATATATTTATGTCATCTACTTAATTCCATTCAACTCAATAAGGAAAAGAAAACAGCGTTCATGCGTACGTACGGTTTACCGTCTCCATGAACGATGTATTTCTTTCCATTTACTGATCTATTATATATATATATATTCTGAATATATATTATATATAAATCATGTTTTATATTCGGGAATTAATTAATCATGATCTATGTAATCATATGAATAATTACAAGACAAAACACGGACGACAAATGAAACGATTTTACCCAAAACGCTCTTTAACATGGAATTACAAAAGAACTGGTAATATAAAGCCGTAAGTGAACCATATATGATATCATAACAATGAGTATGATTCTGGAATAAGTCAATTACATTATTTAAATCATTATACAGGAGGTTCGGACACATACAAAGCAAATCGGACCTAAGGTAAGGGATAATTTTGCAAATCTCATTTTTTTCCGAGATTGCTTGTTCGTAATTATTTACTGGGGTTATTGTTATCTACCATGTCCATGTTCCTAAAAATGGTTTCATGTATTTTTAAAGTCCTTTTTACCCACTTTTGACTTTTACTACATGGTATGTAAGGAATATTTCTTTTGTTTACATTATGAGGTACTTTTTTTGACTTTTCTGACAAAAGTACGATAAGAATGTTTTTTTTAACGTATACGGCATAAAAGAATTTTTATGGTTTTATAAAACCTTATTTTCAGGAAGCTTCCTTCAAAATATTTCATGACTATTTTCAAAAAAAACCTTTTCTTCTAAAATTGCATGAAATTTTGTGAAAAGAAAATTATTTTGAAGAAAAAAGGATATTTTCCTCAAGAATTCATTTAAAGTGTTTTATCAAAACCATTTTTATCTAAGATGAAATTATTTCACATGTGTATGTTTCAAGTGTAATGTCTCTATGATTTACATGGTTTCATTTTTTTTATGAAATGATATCCATTTCTTTTATATGGATTATGTGATGATGGGATGATGTTTATGAAACCCATTTTATTTTTTTGGGTTATTATGAATGATGTATGTTTATTTTGTGGCACAAGTAAGAATGATTTCATTATGATATGTGTGGGACCTATATCTCCCTCCAATGCATTGGGTAAAGATTTTATATCTCATGAGATAGACATGGATGGAACGGTAGGTTATACCGGTTCAGTGAAATAGGACTGAAACGAGAGGTGAACTCAGTTCAGAAATGGACTTTGTCCACTAAGATAGTCTTGGTAATGAGTCTTGACTAATAAGAAATGATTCTATATGATTATATGTGTATGCCATAAAGTATCATGTTTTATGTTATGATTATTGGGATTACATTTCACTACAAAGATTTATCCCATGTTATGATATTATGATATCTTTTGCAGGTTAGATTTCCAAAATGTTATGTTCTTATGAATATGATGTGATTGATATTTCTTTTGTTTACCCTTACTGAGCATTTGAGCTCACCCTTTTATGTTTTCTTTTCCCCAGTATATAAATAAAGGTTTTAAGTAAAAAAAAGGAAGATCTTTATGGGATATGTTGAAGATCTTTCACCAGGATTAGAAGATTATTTTCTGAGTTTCCAAAGACACTAAACTATTACGGTCCTTGTGTGTGTGTTTTTGTTATGTACTAAGAATTCCGCAAAAGTAATGTAATGTCCATGTACGTCAAGCTTAGGGTCTCTACAGTTGGTATCAGAGGAAAGGTTTTTTCAACCTTTGGAAACTAGGATGTGAAAACGTTAGTGAGAACCCTAGAGATATTTATAAGGTATGTCTAGGGATGTCCCTAAGGATAAGTATACGTATAGGATACAGTCCTAGAACTACGGTAACGATCATAGAATTTAACCTAAGATGTTATATATTAAGGATACTCCCCCTTTATTATGTTGTTTTCCCTAGCATGATTTTTGCCTCTCACACTATTCTTTTTGGGTTTTAGACGATGGCTGGAACCTGAAGGAACCGTGTTGATCAATGCAATGAACAATGCAATGATTGTCCTTATAAACAAACAAATGTTATGGGAGATGGATTGAAAAATCTTATTGCTATACTTACACAACCTATGAATCATTATGGACTTGCAAATGAGTAGAGAAGGGAACAATATTCTATTGAGTCCTTAATGAGGCAACGTCCACCTTCTTTCAGTGGGTATTCTAATCCACTTCTTACTGAACAATGGATCAGTACTACTGAAAAGATATTTTCAGTTCTTCAATGTTCTAATCATGATAAAGTCATCTTAGCAGTATATCGTTTGGAAGGTGAAGCTGATCAATGGTGGAATCTTATCAAAAATACCACACAAAGATATGAAATTGAGTCCATGGAATGGGACGAGTTCAAGAACTTATTTTTCAATAAGTAATTACCTCGTATTCTTCAAACAAAGATGGAGAAGGAGTTTCATGAACTAAAGAAAAAGGATGATGAATCTATTGGTATATACGAAGCGAATTTTACAAGGCTTTCAAGGTATGAATCTGGATTTATCATCCAACCTGAAAGTAATGTTGATCGATTCTTCAGTGGCTTAAAACCAAATCTTCGAAGGGCATTAGCTATAAGAGACTTCAGTAGCTATGAATAAATTGTGCATTGTGCTATCAAGGTAGAAATGGAAGTTGGTGTTACATATCCATCTCATAGTTTTGACAAGAAACGAAAGATGGAGTTCAAGGAGAAATCTCAGAATAATGGTGAAAAGAAGATGAATGTTTCTTTATGCTCAAAGTGTGGAAAGAAGCATGGTGGAGATTGTTTTAAAGGGACTATAAAATTTTTTAAGTGTGGAAAATAAGGTCATCGAGCAGCTGAGTGTCGAAGTAATGGAAAAATGGTTTCTAATGATGTGAATAAAGAAAAAACTACAGAGAACGCACCAACAACACTTCAATGCTTCAAGTGCAAGGAAATGGGGCATTATGATAATAAATGCCCTAATCCAAGGGTTAGTGATGTTCGACATGAAGAACCACTTAAGGCAAAGGACAAAGGGAAGTCACATGCGATCACCATTGGTGATGTTGAATATGACAACGATTTGGTGGAATGATTAAATGTTTATGTAATGGGATTCTAGAATAATGTTGTATATAGTATCCTAGAATATTGGAATATTTACGTTTTGGTTTATTGTGGTTTTCAAAAAATTTATGGCATCGGTAACCATGAAAAGTGATTGAAATATTTTTGGAAAGAAGGTGATATGTACATAATGAAGGGATAAAGAGAATATAATATGTTTGATAGTATTCATGAGCTCAGGATTGATATAACGACTAAGTGATATCATGGTTTGAGGATATAGAATTTTGAGGATTTTGGTATGTGGAAAGTGTTAACTTTTAACTGCAGTAATGTTTTCACTAAGGTTAAGTGGATATTCAATCATCAAGAGAATACATGATTAAGGTATTCACATATTTGTAATTTGACCAACAAGATATATCTTATGATATATGGGGGATAAATGATGGCATTCACGTGATCATTTTCTTTATACTATGATCTTGGACCGAAGTATTTTAGATAAGCTTAAAGATTGGAATGGATTATGTTGGACATAAGTTAGTATTGTTTAATGATAGAACTTTTTTTGATATTATTGATGGGATGTTATAGTAATATAGCTTTAGAAAAAGGACAACCTGCAGGATGGGCGACAGCCCATCGCGTCGAACAAGGCTGTGGGAATCAAACCCACAACCGAAGTGCGACTAGCCTTTATCGCATACCACTGGCCTACAGGAAGTCCCTGTTTAGTAGAAACTAGTTTTATTATATTAAGAAGTATGATATATGAAGTATAAGTTCATTTTAGGAACCATATATGATTAATCTCAATATAGATGGACTTATGTATTTTTTGATAACTTTTCTAACCTTTTGTTTGAGACAGATGGAATGACCCATCATTCTATCACATGATCTGCTAACACATCACAAATGACAAATTAAACTTCAATTGTTTAAGAGATGAAGTAGAAATTTTCCAAAGAACAAAAAACGGTGAGACTATAACAAAATCATGAAAGTATTTCTTCTAATTCCAATTTCATCAACTTTAGGGAAATGATCTTGAAAACCAAAAAAATGTTGTCCTAGTGCTCTTATATCTGATGAATCAGATGGTACCTTAGATCATCACAAATTTATGGTTTTGTGATTGTTGGCTTTTCCATAGCCATGTTCTCTACCACTCTCTATCAGAACATGATGGTTAGATTTCTCTTCCATATCTATATTTTCACCTTTGTGGAAACCTAGTGATTAGTTTATTTGGGTAACCGTCACATTTCATACTTTTGTTTTTAAAGATTGGTTTTGGTATTCCTTTTTATGATGTGGGTTTCTATTAAAGAAACTTTCGAATAGTAAACCATTTATAACCCCGACGAATTTTGAGGGCGAAATTCATTTTAAGGGGGGTAGAATGTAACAACCCGAGATTTTATGAAAAATATTATTTTTAATTTCATTAATATCTTGTGTTGTACGCTACACCAAAAGGATCTTGCACAACACGCATCCTTGACTTTCCTTGCATTACACTCAATCACGCCCTTCCTCGATAACGTGTGTAGTACGCAATAACGAGTTTCACTAAACAAAAATATGCTATTCAAATATTATTAAAACTAGCTGTTATGAATAGTAATAACCACTTTTTGAAATTTTTTAAATTTTATTTTTCAAAATGGAATTCATTTTTGGATTCGTAATATCGAAATTATCTTAGGGTGAAATTTTGGTACTTTTCGAATAACTTTCATTTTCTGATGAATAGTGAAAATTACTAAATTTTAATTAAAAACAACCTTTTTGATCGAAAAAATTAATAGTGATAAATTATTAATTTTAGTGGTTTTAAAGTATATTTAGAATATATTTTTACAATTTAATACAATGTTGGTCATTGGATGTAATTTCACATTTAAACCAGACATAAACAAATGTCAATCTTTTGATAGTTATTATCTCTTAAAAACACGCTATTTGTTTTGACAACGGGAATTAATTTTTAAATTAGTTAATGAAAATGATATGTTTTGAATTTGGTAAAATAGACATCATTTTTGATTTCATAATATCAAATATAGCTTAGGCCTAATTTTTGGTATTTTTCTGGAAACTTTCATTTTTTGATGAATAGAGAAACCACTAAGTAGTAGTTAAAAAAAATGAATTTTTCATAAAAATTAATTTTACAGCTTCTGTGAGTGGAATTTCAAAAACTCGAGAGACACGGTTGATGTCATTAAGTAAAATGTGGTTCAATGAGATGAAAATAATTTTTGTTGAATAGTAACTTTTTACTTTTTTTTACCACGGTTAAAAGTAAATAGGGTAATTAAGGGTAAAAATGATATTATTATTACCCTAAAACATGTCCTGATTCTATTAGATAAGTTTAATTCGATCCAAAACAACCTTAGGAATAAAATATGACCATTTAGGCCCACTTGGATTAGATTAGGACATTTATTATTATTTAATTTAAAGAAGAGTTAAAAGAGTTAAAATCAAAGTTTATTTACTACAACATTTTTAATATAGGGTTATACATAATATAAATTTGATTGTAAATACTCATTAGAAAGATAATAATATTTCCTACATATTTATATTTTATTTATAATTTTTAGACATTAAATAAATTAATTTATTTATGACACAATGATGATGCAGTAATTACCATAATAGTGAAAAATTAAAATAATTGATATTATAAATACTCAAATAAATATCATTTGAGACTTTTAATGAATTACACAAATTTTATAAGTTAATATGACATGTTATTATTGATTTAATTAACTTTTTTCGAACTAATCATTCTTTTATCATTTTCACAAAACTCAATTACTAAATAGTGTCAAAATTGACATAAAATAGTTTTGAAAACAAATATTATATTATTAATTGTTATATTATTCCTAAAAATCTAAGGTTCGGTCAAATGACTTAGATAAGGTTATATATATTAATAATAAAAAACTTTGGGTTCGTTTGGCTGCTTATAGTAAGTTTATTAACCTTATAGTATAAGAACACAAGAAGACACGATAAAAGGAAAATTATTTTACTTAATGTTAAATCTAAATGATAAGGTTAAAATAGGAACCTAAACTTGTCTAAATTATATCGGATGAGAGGATTTAGACTCATCCCCACCTTAGAT
>CAUJRU010001664.1:0-22500 GCA_963277665.1 Viscum album
ATGTCTCTTTAGGGGGGGAGTGGTCGGCGACCCCCCCGGGCGTGGGTCTTGTCCTGCGTGCCTAGAGCCACCCAATGTGATGCCCATTGACATGCAAAATGACATCGACTTAATGCCATGAATGCCTGATGATTCGTCCCGTGCTTGGGGCTTGTCTTGCCCGAGGTAGTGCGCCATAAAAACGATGACAATGGGATGGTGTTTGTGGCCTTCGAGATCCTGCGGACTGACAGTCGCGTTCAGACAATGGCATCCGAGTGAGACGATTTGAAGGGGTCTCGGGGCCCGTCTTGGTGCATGCGGCGTTTCTTGAAAGGAAGGACGTCGAGGTGGGGTTTGTCACATGTTGTTGTGTTCGGAATGTAAAGACAATGACCGCCTAAAGATAATTCATTTCATGCGCGGGGACCCGCTCTGGACATGGGTCCTGTCTTCTCGGTGGTGTTGGATGATACCCGGGACGGATGCCATGACGTGTCGGCGGCCTTCATGTGCCTAAGGGGTCACTTTGGTGGCTGTTCGTATGGATTCGTAGCTCTTTTAGGGCAACACGTGCTGTCCTTCATGCGTTGTGGTGCCCATTGGGTTGTCTGAACCCATCAGTATGTGTCCTCGTCAGTGCTGATGTTTCCTGGTGGGACAGCTGGAAATGCATAAATGTCTCTTTAGGGGGGGAGTGGTCGGCGACCCCCCCTGGGCGTGGGTCTTGTCCTGCGTGCCCAGAGCCACCCAGTGACATGCCCACGAACATGGAAAAACGACCTCCAGACAAATCCATGAAAGCTTGATTATTCGTACGGTGCTTGGGGCTTGTCTTGTCTGAGGTAATGCGTCATAAAAGTGATGACAATGAGCCGGGGTGCGTCGCGTGTCAGGTCCGACGTACTGACAATCACGTGGAGACAACGCCATCCGAGTGGGACGATTTGAAGGGGCCTCGGGGCTTGCCTTGGTGGATGCGGTGTGCCTTGCAAGGAAGGACGACGTGGTGGGGTTTGTCATATGTTGTTGGGTACGGTATGTATTGACAATGACCGCCTAAAGATAATTCCTTTGAGGCGTGAGGACCAGCTCTGGACATGGGGCGTGTCTTCTCTGCGGTGATGGACGAGACGCGGGGCGGATGCCATGACGTGTCGGCGGCCTTCATGTGCCTAAGGGGTCACGTCGGTGGCCCTTCCTATGGTTTCATAGCTCTTTTAGGGCAACCCGTGTTGTCTTTCATGCACTGCGGTGCCCTTAGGGTGGTCTAAACCCATCAGTATGTCTCCTCGTCACTGTTGATGTTTCCTGGTGGTATAGCTGGAAATGCATAAATGTCTCTTTAGGGGGGGAGTGGTCGGCGACCCCCCCTGGGCGTGGGTCTTGTCCTGCGTGCCTAGAGCCACCCAATGACATGCCGAGTGACATGGAAAATGGCATCGACGCAGTGCCATGAATTCCTGATGATTCGTCTCGTGCTTGGGGCTTGTCTTGCCCGAGGTAGTGCGCCCTAAAAACGATGACAATGAGATGGGGTTTGTCGCATGTGTGATCCTGCGGACTGACAGTCTTGTCCAGACAATGGCATCCGAGTGAGACGATTTGAAGGGGCCTCGAGGCCCGTCTTGGTGCGTGTGGCGTGCCTTGAAAGGAAGGACGTTGCGGTGGGGTTTGTCATCTGTTGTCGTGTCCCGTATGTAATGACAATGACCACCTAAAGAGAATTCATTTCATGCGTGAGGACCCTCTCTGGACATGGGGCCTGTCTTCTCGGCGGTGTTGGACGCTACCCGGGATGAATGCTACTACGTGTCGGCGGCCTTCATGTGCCTAAGGGGTCACATCGGTGGCTGTTCCTACGGTTTCATATATCTTTTAGGGCAACACGTGTTGACTTTCATGCGCTGTGGTGCCCACAGGGTTGTCTAAACCCTCCAGTATGTCTCCTCGTCAGTGCTGATGTTTCCTGGTGGGACAGCTGGAAAGGCATAAATGTCTCTTTAGGGGGGGAGTGGTCGGCGACCCCCCCTGGGCGTGGGTCTTGTCCTGCGTGCCCAGAGCCACCTAGTGACATGCCCACGGACATGGAAAAATGGCCTCCAGACAAATCCATGAAAGCTTGAGGATTCATACGGTGCTTGGGGCTTGTCTTGTATGAGGTAATGCGCCATAAAAGTGATGACAATGAGCCGGGGTGCGTCGCGTGTCAGGTCCGACGTACTGACAATCACGTGGAGACAACGCCACCCGAGTGGGACGATTTGAAGGGGCATCGGGGCTTGCCTTGGAGGATGCGGTGTGCCTTGCAAGGAAGGACGACGTGGTGGGGTTTGTCATATGTTGTTGGGTACGGTATGTAATGACAATGACCGCCTAAAGATAATTCATTTCATGCGTGAGGACCCGCTCTGGACATGGGGCGTGTCTTCTCTGCGGTGATGGACGAGACGCGGGACGGATGTCATGACGTGTCGGCGGCCTTCATGTGCCTAAGGGGTCACGTCGGTGGCCCTTCCTATGGTTTCATAGCTCTTTTAGGGCAACCCGTGTTGTCTTTCATGCACTGCGGTGCCCTTAGGGTGGTCTAAACCCCTCAGTATGTCTCCTCGTCACTTTTGATGTTTCCTGGTGGAATAGCTGGAAATGCATAAATGTCTCTTTAGGGGGGGAGTGGTCGGCGACCCCCCCTGGGCGTGGGTCTTGTCCTGCGTGCCTAGAGCCACCCAATGACATGCCCAGGGACATGGAAAATGGCATCGACGCAATGCCATGAATTCTTGATGATTCGTCCCGTGCTTGGGGCTTGTCTTTCCCGAGGTAGTGCGCCCTAAAAACGATGACAATGAGATGGGTTTTGTCGCATGTGTGATCTTGCGGGCTGACAGTCGTTTCCAGACAAAGGCATCCGAGTGAGACGATTTGAAGGGGCCTCGAGGCCCGTCTTGGTGCCTGCGGTGTGCCTTGAAAGGAAGGACGTTGAGGTGTGGTTATTCATGTGTTTTCGTGTCCCGTATGTAATGATAATGACCACCTAAAGAGAATTCATTTCATGCGTGAGGACCCTCTCTGGACATGGGGCCTGTCTTCTCGGCGGTGTTGGACGCTACCCGGGATGGATGCTAGTACGTGATGGCGGCCTTGATGTGCCTAAGGGGTCACATTGGTGGCTATTCCTATGGTTTCATATCTCTTTTAGGGCAACACGTGTTGTCTTTCATGCGCTGTGGTGCCCACAGGGTTGTCTGAACCCATCAGTATGTCTCCTCGTCAGTGCTGATGTTTCCTGGTGGGACAGCTGGAAATGCATAAATGTCTCTTTAGGGGGGGAGTGGTCGGCGACCCCCCCTGGGCGTGGGTCTTGTCCTGTGTGCCCAGAGCCACCCAGTGACATGCCCACGGACATGGAAAAACGGCCTCCAGACGAATCCATGAAAGCCTGATGATTCGTACGGTGCTTGGGGCTTGTCTTGTCTGAGGTAATGCGCCATAAAAGTGATGACAATGAGCTGGGGTGCGTCGCGTGTCAGACCCACGCCGAGTGACGTGGAAAATGGCATCGACGCAATGCCAAGAATTCCTGATGATTCGTCCCGTGCTTCGGGCTTGTCTTGCCCGAGGTAGTGCGCCATAAAAACGATGACAATGAGATGGGGTTTGTCGCGTGTGTGAGGTCCGACGTACTGACGATCACGTGGAGACAACGGCATCCGAGTGAGACGATTTGAAGGGGCCTCGGGGCTTGCCTTGGTGGATGCGGTGTGCCTTGCAAGGAAGGACGATGTGGTGGGGTTTGTCATATGTTGTTGGGTACGGTATGTATTGACAATGACCACCTAAAGATAATTCCTTTGAGGCGTGAGGACTCGCTCTGGACATGGGGCGCGTCTTCTCTGCGGTGATGGACGAGACGCGGGACGGATGCCATGACGTGTTGGCGGCCTTCATGTGCCTAAGGGGTCACGTCGGTGGCCCTTCCTATGGTTTCATAGCTCTTTTAGGGCAACCCGTGTTGTCTTTCATGCACTGCGGTGCCCTTAGGGTGGTCTAAACCCATCAGTATGTCTCCTCGTCACTGTTGATGTTTCCTGGTGGTATAGCTGGAAATGCATAAATGTCTCTTTAGGGGGGGAGTGGTCGGCGACCCCCCCTGGGCGTGGGTCTTGTCCTGCGTGCCTAGAGCCACCCACTGACATGCCGAGTGACATGGAAAATGGCATCGACGCAGTGCCATGAATTTCTGATGATTCGTCCCGTGCTTGGGGCTTGTCTTGCCCGAGGTAGTGCGCCCTAAAAACGATGACAATGAGATGGGGTTTGTCGCATGTGTGATCCTGCGGACTGACAGTCGTGTCCAGACAATGGCATCCGAGTGAGACGATTTGAAGGGGCCTCGAGGCCCGTCTTGGTGCCCAGAGCCACCTAGTGACATGCCCACGGACATGGAAAAATGGCCTCCAGACAAATCCATGAAAGCTTGAGGATTCATACGGTGCTTGGGGCTTGTCTTGTCTGAGGTAATGCGCCATAAAAGTGATGACAATGAGCCGGGGTGCGTCGCGTGTCAGGTCCGACGTACTGACAATCACGTGGAGACAACGCCACCCGAGTGGGACGATTTGAAGGGGCATCGGGGCTTGCCTTGGAGGATGCGGTGTGCCTTGCAAGGAAGGACGACGTGGTGGGGTTTGTCATATGTTGTTGGGTACGGTATGTAATGACAATGACCGCCTCAAGATAATTCCTTTCATGCGTGAGGACCCGCTCTGGACATGGGGCGTGTCTTCTCTGCGGTGATGGACGGGACGCGGGACGGATGCCATGACGTGTCGGCGGCCTTCATGTGCCTAAGGGGTCACGTCGGTGGCCCTTCCTATGGTTTCATAGCTCTTTTAGGGCAACCCGTGTTGTCTTTCATGCACTGCGGTGCCCTTAGGGTGGTCTAAACCCATCAGTATGTCTCCTCGTCACTGTTGATGTTTCCTGGTGGAATAGCTGGAAATGCATAAATGTCTCTTTAGGGGGGGGAGTGGTCGGCGACCCCCCCTGGGCGTGGGTCTTGTCCTGCGTGCCTAGAGCCACCCGATGACGTGCCCAGTGACATGGAAAATGGCATGGACGCAATGCCATGAATTCTCGATGATTCGTCCCGTGCTTGGGGCTTGTCTTTCCCGAGGTAGTGCGCCCTAAAAACGATGACAATGAGATGGGTTTTGTCGCATGTGTGATCTTGCGGGCTGACAGTCGTTTCCAGACAAAGGCATCCGAGTGAGACGATTTGAAGGGGCCTCGAGGCCCGTCTTGGTGCATGCGGTGTGCCTTGAAAGGAAGGACGTTGAGGTGTGGTTATTCATGTGTTTTCGTGTCCTGTATGTAATGATAATGACCACCTAAAGAGAATTCATTTCATGCGTGAGGACCCTCTCTGGACATGGGGCCTGTCTTCTCGGCGGTGTTGGACGCTACCCGGGATGGATGCTAGTACGTGATGGCGGCCTTGATGTGCCTAAGGGGTCACATTGGTGGCTATTCCTATGGTTTCATATCTCTTTTAGGGCAACACGTGTTGTCTTTCATGCGCTGTGGTGCCCACAGGGTTGTCTGAACCCATCAGTATGTCTCCTCGTCAGTGCTGATGTTTCCTGGTGGGACAGCTGGAAATGCATAAATGTCTCTTTAGGGGGGGAGTGGTCGGCGACCCCCCCTGGGCGTGGGTCTTGTCCTGTGTGCCCAGAGCCACCCAGTGACATGCCCACAGACATGGAAAAACGGCCTCCAGACGAATCCATGAAAGCCTGATGATTCGTACGGTGCTTGGGGCTTGTCTTTTCTGAGGTAATGCGCCATAAAAGTGATGACAATGAGCTGGGGTGCGTCGCGTGTCAGACCCACGCCGAGTGACGTGGAAAATGGCATCGACGCAATGCCAAGAATTCCTGATGATTCGTCCCGTGCTTCGGGCTTGTCTTGCCCGAGGTAGTGCGCCATAAAAACGATGACAATGAGATGGGGTTTGTCGCGTGTGTGAGGTCCGACGTACTGACGATCACGTGGAGACAACGGCATCCGAGTGAGACGATTTGAAGGGGCCTCGGGGCTTGCCTTGGTGGATGCGGTGTGCCTTGCAAGGAAGGACGATGTGGTGGGGTTTGTCATATGTTGTTGGGTACGGTATGTATTGACAATGACCACCTAAAGATAATTCCTTTGAGGCGTGAGGACTCGCTCTGGACATGGGGCGCGTCTTCTCTGCGGTGATGGACGAGACGCGGGACGGATGCCATGACGTGTCGGCGGCCTTCATGTGCCTAAGGGGTCACGTCGGTGGCCCTTCCTATGGTTTCATAGCTCTTTTAGGGCAACCCGTGTTGTCTTTCATGCACTGCGGTTCCCTTAGGGTGGTCTAAACCCATCAGTATGTCTCCTCGTCACTGTTGATGTTTCCTGGTGGTATAGCTGGAAATGCATAAATGTCTCTTTAGGGGGGGAGTGGTCGGCGACCCCCCCTGGGCGTGGGTCTTGTCCTGCGTGCCTAGAGCCACCCACTGACATGCCGAGTGACATGGAAAATGGCATCGACGCAGTGCCATGAATTTCTGATGATTCGTCCCGTGCTTGGGGCTTGTCTTGCCCGAGGTAGTGCGCCCTAAAAACGATGACAATGAGATGGGGTTTGTCGCATGTGTGATCCTGCGGACTGACAGTCGTGTCCAGACAATGGCATCCGAGTGAGACGATTTGAAGGGGCCTCGAGGCCCGTCTTGGTGCGTGTGGCGTGCCTTGAAAGGAAGGACGTTGCGGTGGGGTTTGTCATCTGTTGTCGTGTCCCGTATGTAATGACAATGACCACCTAAAGAGAATTCATTTCATGCGTGAGGACCCTCTCTGGACATGGGGCCTGTCTTCTCGGCGGTGTTGGACGCTACCCGGGATGAATGCTACTACGTGTCGGCGGCCTTCATGTGCCTAAGGGGTCACATCGGTGGCTGTTCCTATGGTTTCATATATCTTTTAGGGCAACACGTGTTGTCTTTCATGCGCTGTGGTGCCCACAGGGTTGTCTAAACCCGTTAGTATGTCTCCTCGTCAGTGCTGATGTTTCCTGGTGGGACAGCTGAAAATGCATAAATGTCTCTTTAGGGGGGGAGTGGTCGGCGACCCCCCCTGGGCGTGGGTCTTGTCCTGCGTGCCCAGAACCACCTAGTGACATGCCCACGGACATGGAAAAATGGCCTCCAGACAAATCCATGAAAGCTTGAGGATTCATACGGTGCTTGGGGCTTGTCTTGTCTGAGGTAATGCGCCATAAAAGTGATGACAATGAGCCGGGGTGCGTCGCGTGTCAGGTCCGACGTACTGACAATCACGTGGAGACAACGCCACCCGAGTGGGACGATTTGAAGGGGCATCGGGGCTTGCCTTGGAGGATGCGGTGTGCCTTGCAAGGAAGGACGACGTGGTGGGGTTTGTCATATGTTGTTGGGTACGGTATGTAATGACAATGACCGCCTCAAGATAATTCCTTTCATGCGTGAGGACCCGCTCTGGACATGGGGCGTGTCTTCTCTGCGGTGATGGACGAGACGCGGGACGGATGCCATGACGTGTCGGCGGCCTTCATGTGCCTAAGGGGTCACGTCGGTGGCCCTTCCTATGGTTTCATAGCTCTTTTAGGGCAACCCGTGTTGTCTTTCATGCACTGCGGTGCCCTTAGGGTGGTCTAAACCCATCAGTATGTCTCCTCGTCACTGTTGATGTTTCCTGGTGGAATAGCTGGAAATGCATAAATGTCTCTTTAGGGGGGGGAGTGGTCGGCGACCCCCCCTGGGCGTGGGTCTTGTCCTGCGTGCCTAGAGCCACCCGATGACGTGCCCAGTGACATGGAAAATGGCATGGACGCAATGCCATGAATTCTCGATGATTCGTCCCGTGCTTGGGGCTTGTCTTTCCCGAGGTAGTGCGCCCTAAAAACGATGACAACGAGATGGGGTTTGTCGCATGTGTGATCTTGCGGGCTGACAGTCGTTTCCAGACAATGGCATCCGAGTGAGACGATTTGAAGGGGCCTCGAGTCCCGTCTTGGTGCATGCGGCGTGCCTTGAAGGGAAGGACGTTGAGGTGGGGTCATACCTCAAACATTGCAGATGTGGTTGGTGATGCAACCTTGTTGATCCTTCCATTAGTCATATGCTTGTCTCAAAGATCAGGTTGTGCATGTACAATGGACAAACTAATCGAACGGAATTGAATGTTCGGGACGACGGTTTGGGCTTGTGTTGGGGTCTGAGTGGTGAGCTCAGTCATACCTCAAACAATGCAGATGTTGTTGGTGATTCTACATGTCTGATCCTTCCACTAGTCATATGCTTGTCTCAAAGATCAGGTCCTGCATGATCAGTTGTGTGGGTTGATGGTTGCGCTTATGCGATTGTGTGGGAGTGGTGGATGGTTGTCAAGATACCGCGGTCTCCCTTTTTTGGGAAGGGAACGTTGGTCTCGTTGGCTCTAGGGGGTTGGGTATATCAATCCTTCCCTTGTGTCATGCATAGCGGGCTTTCCCTGCCTTCATGTGCTGCATTGTGATGCCTCTCGGGTTGCATCCCTCGAGGCGTCACGATCAGCTGTGTGGGTTGATGGTTGTGCTTACGCGATTGTGTGGGAGTGGTGGATGGTTGTCAAGATACTGCGGTCTCCCTTTTTTGGGAAGGGAACGTTGGTCTCGTTGGCACCCTCATCCGTAAGTGGGGGTTTAATTTCTCCTCGCTTTCATTTGGTCCTTGTGCATGTTTCCATGTGAATGATGGAACACGGTTTGGCTTGGTTGGATATCCGTTGAGAACACTAGTCATATGCTTGTCTCAAAGTTCAGTCTGTGCATGTACAGGGACAAACTAATCGAAGATGGTGATACTGTGAAGGGTCTCAGTAAATCAGGGACAAGTCTGACGTTCTCCTTGGTTTTACATCAAGCGAAGAATGTGTATCTATTGTTTCTGCAAGATACACGAGCGTCATGCAGAGGTGATGACTCATTAAGGTGAATCCTGTCGATTTGGGAAGATGATTTGGGCTTGTGTTGGGGTTTGAGTGGTCTGCTCAGTCATACCTCAAACATTGCAGATGTGGTTGGTGATGCTACCTGGCTGATCCTACCATTAGTCATATGCTTGTCTCAAAGATCAGGTTGTGCATTTACAAAGGATAAACTAATCGAACGGAATTGAATGTTCGGGATGATGGTTTGGGCTTGTGTTGGGGTCTGAGTGGTCTGCTCAGTTATACCACAAACAATGCAGATGTTGTTGGTAATGCTACATGGTTGATCCTTCCACTAGTCATATGCTTGTCTCAAAGATCAGTTAGTGCATGTACAGGGACAAACTAATCGAAAGATGGTGATACTGTGAAGGGTCTCATTAAATCAGTGACACGGCTGACTTTCTCCTCGGTTATACATCAAGCGAAGAATCCCCAGGTGGGTGAGCTCCACCTAGAAGATCCTCACTTGTCCCATCGGAGTTCTCCCTGTTGGTAGTGGAATTTTGTTAGTGCTGATATACGGGCCCTGTTTATATGCTTGGGTTGAATTCTCTCGCACAATTGCGGTTTTGAGCATCATGCAGAGGTGAAGACTCATTAATTGGGTTCCTGTCGATTTGGGAAGACGGTTTGGGATTGTGTTGGGGTCTGAGTGGTCTGCTCAGTCATACCTCAAACATTGCAGATGTTGTTGGTGGTGCAACCTGTCTGATCCTTCCATTAGTCATATGCTTGTCTCAAAAATCAGGTTGTGCATGTACAAAGGACAAACTAATCGAACGGAATTGAATGTTCGAGACGACGGTTTGGGCTTGTGTTGGGGTCTGAGTGGTGAGCTCAGTCATACCTCAAACAATGCAGATGTTGTTGGTGATGCTACATGGCTGATCCTTCCACTAGTCATATGCTTGTCTCAAAGGTCAGGTCCTGCATGATCAGTTGTGTGGGTTGATGGTTGCGCTTATGCGATTGTGTGGGAGTGGTGGATGGTTGTCAAGATACTGCGGTCTCCCTTTTTTGGGAAGGGAACGTTGGTCTCGTTGGCTCTAGGGGGTTGGGTATATCAATCCTTCCCTTGTGTCATGCATAGCGGGCTTTCCCTGCCTTCATGTGCTGCATTGTGATGTCTCTCGGGTTGCTTCTCTCGAGGCGTCACAGTCAGTTGTGTGGGTTGATGGTTGTGCTTACGCGATTGTGTGGGAGTGGTGGATGGTTGTCAAGATACTGCGGTCTCCCTTTTTTGGGAAGGGAACGTTGGTCTCCTTGGCTCTAGGGGGTTGGGTATATAAATCCTTCCCTTGTGTCATGCATAGCGGGCTTTCCCTGCCTTCATGTGCTGCATTGTGATGCCTCTGGGGTTGCTTCCCTTGAGGCGTCACGGTCAGTTGTGTGGGTTGATGGTTGTGCTTACGCGATTGTGTGGGAGTGGTGGATGGTTGTCAAGATACTGCGGTCTCCCTTTTTTGGGAAGGGAACGTTGGTCTCCTTGGCTCTAGGGGGTTGGGTATATAAATCCTTCCCTTGTGTCATGCATAGCGGGCTTTCCCTGCCTTCATGTGCTGCATTGTGATGTCTCTCGGGTTGCTTCCCTCGAGGCGTCACAGTCAGTTGTGTGGGTTGATGGTTGTGCTTACGCGATTGTGTGGGAGTGGTGGATGGTTGTCAAGATACTGCGGTCTCCCTTTTTTGGGAAGGGAATGTTGGTCTCCTTGGCTCTAGGGGGTTGGGTATATAAATCCTTCCCTTGTGTCATGCATAGCGGGCTTTCCCTGCCTTCATGTGCTGCATTGTGATGCCTCTCGGGTTGCTTCCCTTGAGGCGTCACGGTCAGTTGTGTGGGTTGATGGTTGTGCTTACGCGATTGTGTGGGAGTGGTGGATGGTTGTCAAGATACTGCGGTCTCCCTTTTTTGGGAAGGGAACGTTGGTCTCGTTGGCACCCTCATCCGTAAGTGGGGGATTAATTTCTCCTCGCTTTCATTTGGTCCTTGTGCATGTTTCCATGTGAATGATGGAACACGGTTTGGCTTGGTTGGATATCCGTTGAGAACACTAGTCAAATGCTTGTCTCAAAGATCAGTCTGTGCATGTACAGGGACAAACTAACCGAAAGATGGTGATATTGTGAAGGGTCTCATTAATTCAGTGACAAGTTTGACGTTCTCCTCGGTTATACATCAAGCGAAGAATGTGTATCTATTGTTTCGACAAGATACACGAGCGTCGTCACGCAGAGGTGATGACTCATTAAGGGGAATCCTGTCGATTTGGGAAGATGGTTTGGGCTTGTGTTGGGGTCTGAGTGGTTTGCTCAGTCATACCTCAAACATTGCAGATGTGGTTGGTGATGCTACCTGGCTGATCCTTCCATTAGTCATATGCTTGTCCCAAAGATCAGGTGGTGCATGTACAAAGGAAAAACTAATCGAATGGAATTGAATGTTCGGGACGACGGTTTGGGCTTGTGTTGGGGTCTGAGTGGTTAGCTCAGTCATACCTCAAACAATGCAGATGTTGTTGGTGATGCTACATGGCTGATCCTTCAACTAGTCATATGCTTGACTCAAAGATCAGGTCCCGCATGTACAAAGACAAACTAATCGAAAGATGGTGATACTGTGATGGGTCTCATTAAATTAGTGCCAGGGCTGACTTTCTCCTCAGTTATACATCAAGAGAAGAATCCCCAGGTGGGTGAGCTCCACCTAGAAGACCCTCACTTGTCCCTTCGGAGTTCTCCCTGTTGGTAGTGGAATTTTGTCAGTTATGATATACGGGCCCTGTTTATATGCTTGGGTTGAATTCTCTCGCACAATTGCGGTATTGAGCATCATGCAGAGGTGATGACTCATTAATTGGGTTCCTGTCGATTTGGAAAGACGGTTTGGGCTTGTGTTGGGGTCTGAGTGGTCTGCTCAGTCATACCTCAAACATTGCAGATGTGGTTGGTGATGCAACCTGGCTGATCCTTCCATTAGTCATATGCTTGTCCCAAAGATCAGGTTGTGCATGTACAAAGGACAAACTAATGGAACGGAATTGAATGTTCGGGATGATGGTTTGGGCTTGTGTTGGGGTCTGAGTGGTGAGCTCAGTCATACCTCAAACAATGCAGATGATGTTGGTGATGCTACATGGCTGATCCTTCTACTAGTCATATGCTTGTCTCAAAGATCAGGTTGTGCATGATCAGTTGTGTGGGTTGATGGTTGCCCTTATGCGATTGTGTGGAAGTGGTGGATGGTTGTCAAGATACTGCGGTCTCCCTTTTTTGGGAATGGAACGTTGGTCTCGTTGGCGCTAGGGGGTTGGGTATATCAATCCTTCCCTTGTGTCATGCATAGCGGGCTTTCCCTGCCTTCATGTGCTGCATTGTGATGCCTCTCGGGTTGCTTCCCTCGAGGTGTGACGGTCAGTTGTGTGGGTTGATGGTTGTGCTTACGCGATTGTGTGGGAGTGGTGGATGGTTGTCAAGATACTGCGGTCTCCCTTTTTTGGGAAGGGAACGTTGGTCTCGTTGGCACCCTCATCCGTAAGTGGGGGTTTAATTTCTCCTCGCTTTCATTTGGTCCTTGTACATGTTTCCATGTGAATGATGGAACACGGTTTGGCTTGGTTGGATATCCGATGAGAACACTAGTCATATGCTTGTCTCAAAGATCAGTCTGTGCATGTACAGGGACAAACTAACCGAAAGATGGTGATACTGTGAAGGGTCTCATTAAATCAGTGACAAGTTTGACGTTCTCCTCGGTTATACATCAAGCGAAGAATGTGTATCTATTGTTTTTGCAAGATACACGAGCGTCATGCAGAGGTGATGACTAATTAAGGGGAAACATGTCGATTTGGGAAGATGGTTTGGGCTTGTGTTGGGGTCTGAGTGGTTTGCTCAGTCATACCTCAAACATTGCAGATGTGGTTGGTGATGCTACCTGGCTGATCCTTCCATTAGTCATATGCTTGTATCAAAGATCAGGTTGTGCATGTACAAAGGACAAACTAATCGAATGGAATTGAATGCTCGGGACGACGGTTTAGGCTTGTGTTGGGGTCTGAGTGGTCTGCTCAGTCATACCTCAAACATTGCAGATGTGGTTAGTGACGCTACATGGGTGATCCTTCCACTAGTCATATGCGTGTCTCAAAGATCAGGTCCTGCATGTACAAGGACAAACTAATCGAAAGATGGTGATACTGTGAAGGGTCTCATTAAATCAGTGACACGGCTGACTTTCTCCTCGGTTATACATCAAGCGAAGAATCCCCAGGTGGGTGAGCTCCACCTAGAAGAACCTCACTTGTCCCTTTGGAGTTCTCCCTGTTGGTAGTGGAATTTTGTTGGTGCTGATGTAAGGGCCCCGTCTATATGCTTGGGTTGAATTCTCTCGCACAATTTTGGTTTCGGGTTCCAAGGGCTTGCTAAAAAGACGATGCGATACTAGACAGATATAACTTGGATGGGATGATGATAGATGAGCATGGTTGGTGTCCTGGTTCTTGGTTAAAAGTTTCGCAACGGTGGTTGAGTTCTTTTGAATGGTGGGATGTGGGGGGTGCGGCGGGACATAGGGCCTCCGTTCCTGTCATGACTCCTTTTCCTCAACGTCCCTGGAGCGTTGTGGGTTCGTCTGCTTAAAATCTGCCTCATGGCGGTTGAGTTCCTTCGGAAGGTGGGATGTGGGAGGCATGGCGGTGGGACGCTGTAATTCCTTTTCCTCACCGGTGGGATGTGGGGGGCATTGGAAAGAATGGGTTTTTGCCCAGTCTCATGCCGTGCCCGCCTTTTTCCTCACCTTTCATGGAGCGTTGTGGTTCGGGCTTGCTTAAAAGGCCACCTGTTGGTGGCGGAGTTCCTTGGATGGTGGGATGTGGGAGGCATGGTGGGTTGGTGTTCCTTTGTCGTCCCTCGACGCTCCTGCCCTTCCCTCGCCTTCTCTAGAGCAGTGCGGCTCTGCTTGCTTAAAAGCTGCCTCAGGGCGGTTGAGTTGCTGCGGATGGTGGGATGTGGGGGGCGCGGCGGGATTGGGTTTTTGCCCCGTCCCCTGACGTGCCTGCCTTTTCCTCCCCGTCTGTGGAGCATTGCGGGCTGGGTGCTTAAATACCGCCTCACGGTTTGTGGGATCCTGTGGATGGTGGGATGTGGGCGGCGCGGCGGGACATAGGACCCCCGTACCTACCATGACTCCTTTTCCTCGACGTCTCTTGAGCGTTGCTGGTTCGTCTGCTTAAAAGCTGCCTCATGGCGGTTGAGTTCCTACGGAATGTGAGATGTGGGAGGCACGGCGGGATGGGGGTTTCCCTCCTCATCCCCTGACGTTCCTACCTTTTTCCTCACTGGTGGGATGTGGGGGGTATGGGTGGGATTGGGTTGTTTCCCCGTCCTGTCGTACCCACCTTTTTCCTCACCTTTCATGGAGCGTTGCGGGTCGGGCTTTGCTTAAAATCCACTGATTGTGGTTGAGTTCTTGCAGATGTTGGGATGTGGGAGGCATGGTGGGATTGGGTTCCTTTGTCGTCCCTTGCTGTACCGCCTTTTCCTCACCTTCTCTGGAGCGTTGTGGAATTTTGGTAGTGGTTCAAGAGCGAAACTGTCGGTATCACCAGGATGCGAGAGCGTGCTCCTAAATTTCTCATTCAGTGATATTCCATGCGAACCATAGCAAGCTGCCTTGGGCAATGATTGGTGGGAGTGCTTTGCTCAACGCATTGTCGGGGCCACGTGCGAGTTATTTGGGTCCTAAGAAACTCACACCAACAGGGTAACGATTTCCATGGTTCATTATTGGACAAGTTGGGGTGCCTTCCTCCTCAGTCATGCCTTGGGTGATGATGTTCATAAGGGTGGCTTGAGAATGTGTATCTACTGTTTTTGCAAGATACACGAGCGTCATGCAGAGGTGATGACTAATTAAGGGGAAACATGTCGATTTGGGAAGAGATGGTTCGGGCTTGTGTTGGGGTCTGAGTGGTCTGCTCAGTCATACCTCAAACATTGCAGATGTGGTTGGTGATGGTACCCGGTTGATCTTTCCATTAGTCATATGATTGTCTCAAAGATCAGGCTGTGCATGTACGAAGGACAAACTAATCGAATGGAATTGAATGCTCGGGACGACGGTTTGGGCTTGTGTTGGGGTCTGAGTGGTCTGCTCAGTCATACCTCAAACATTGCAGATGTGGTTGGTGATGCTACATGGTTGATCCTTCCACTAGTCATATGCCTGTCTCAAAGATCAGGTCCCGCATGTAAAGGACAAACTAATCGAAAGATGGTGATACTGTGACGGGTCTCATTAAATCTGTGCCAGGGCTGACTTTCTCCTCGGTTATACCTCAAGCGAAGAATCCCCAGGTGGGTGAGCTCCACCTTGAAGACCCTCACTTGTCCCTTTGGAGTTCTCCCTGTTGGTAGTGGAATTTTGTTGGTGCTGATGTACGGGCCCCGTCTATATGCTTGGGTTGAATTCTCTCGCACAATTTTGGTTTCGGGTTCCAAGGGCTTGCTAAAAAGACGATGCGATACTAGACAGATATAACTTGGATGGGATGATGATAGATGAACTTGGTTGGTGTCCTGGTTCTTGGTTAAAAGTTTCGCAACGGTGGTTGAGTTCTTTTGAATGGTGGGATGTGGGGGGTGCGGCGGGACATAGGGCCTCTGTTCCTGTCATGACTCCTTTTCCTCAACGTCCCTGGAGCGTTGTGGGTTCGTCTGCTTAAAATCTGCCTCACGGCGGTTGAGTTCCTTCGGAAGGTGGGATGTGGGAAGCATGGCGGTGGGACGCTGTAATTCCTTTTCCTCACCGGTGGGATGTGGGGGGCATTGGAAAGAATGGGTTTTTGCCCAGTCTCATGCCGTGCCCGCCTTTTTCCTCACCTTTCATGGAGCGTTGCGGTTCGGGCTTGCTTAAAAGGCCACCTGTTGGTGGCGGAGTTCCTTGGATGGTGGGATGTGGGAGGCATGGTGGGTTGGTGTTCCTTTGTCGTCCCTCGACGCTCCTGCCCTTCCCTCGCCTTCTCTAGAGCAGTGCGGCTTTGCTTGCTTAAAAGCTGCCTCAGGGTGGTTGAGTTGCTGCGGATGGTGGGATGTGGGGGGCGCGGCGGGATTGGGTTTTTGCCCCGTCCCCTGACGTGCCTGCCTTTTCCTCCCCGTCTGTGGAGCATTGCGGGCTGGGTGCTTAAATACCGCCTCACGGTTTGTGGGATCCTGTGGATGGTGGGATGTGGGCGGCGCGGCGGGACATAGGACCCCCGTACCTACCATGACTCCTTTTCCTCGACGTCTCTTGAGCGTTGCTGGTTCGTCTGCTTAAAAGCTGCCTCATGGCGGTTGAGTTCCTACGGAATGTGAGATGTGGGAGGCACGGCGGGATGGGGGTTTCCCTCCTCATCCCCTGACGTTCCTACCTTTTCCCTCACTGGTGGGATGTGGGGGGTATGGGCGGGATTGGGTTGTTTCCCCGTCCTGTCGTACCCACCTTTTTCCTCACCTTTCATGGAGCGTTGCGGGTCGGGCTTTGCTTAAAATCCACTGAGTGTGGTTGAGTTCTTGCAGATGTTGGGATGTGGGAGGCATGTTGGGATTGGGTTCCTTTGTCGTCCCTTGCTGTACCGCCTTTTCCTCACCTTCTCTGGAGCGTTGTGGAATTTTGGTAGTGGTTCAAGCGCGAAACTGTCGGTATCACCAGGATGCGAGAGCGTGCTCCTAAATTTCTCATTCAGCGATATTCCATGCGAACCATAGCAAGCTGCCTTGGGCAATGATTGGTGGGAGTGCTTTGCTCAACGCATTGTCGGGGCCACGTGCGAGTTATTTGTGTCCTAAGAAACTCACACCAACAGGGTAATGATTTCCATGGTTCATTATTGGACAAGTTGGGGTGCCTTCCTCCTCAGTCATGCCTTGGGTGATGATGTTCATAAGGGTGGCTTGAGAATGTGTATCTACTGTTTCTGCAAGATACACGAGCGTCATGCGGAGGTGATGACTCATTAAGGGGAATCCTGTCGATTTGGGAAGATGGTTGGGGCTTGTGTTGGGGTCTGAGTGGTCTGCTCAGTCATACCTCAAACATTGCAGATGTGGTTGGTGATGCTACCTGGCTGATCCTTCCATTAGTCATATGCTTGTCTCAAAGATCAGGTTGTGCATGTACAAAGGACAAACTAATCGAACAGAATTGAATGTTCGGGACGACGGTTTGGGCTTGTGTTGGGGTCTGAGTGGTCAGCTCAGTCATACCCCAAACAATGCAGATGTTGTTGGTGATGCTACATGGCTGATCCTTCCACTAGTCATATGCCTGTCTCAAAGATCAGGTCCCGCATGTAAAGGACAAACTAATCGAAAGATGGTGATACTGTGACGGGTCTCATTAAATCAGTGCCAGGGGTGACTTTCTCCTCGGTTATATCTCAAGCGAAGAATCCCCAGGTGGGTGAGCTCCACCTAGAAGACCCTCACTTGTCCCTTTGGAGTTCTCCCTGTTGGTAGTGGAATTTTTTTGGTGCTGATGTAGGGGCCCCGTCTATATGCTTGGGTTGAATTCTCTCGCACAATTGCGGTTCCGTCTTCCAAGGGCTTGCTAAAAATACGATGCGATACTAGACAGATATAACTTGGATGGGATGATGATAGATGAGCATGGTTGGTGTCCTGGTTCTTGGTTAAAAGTTTCGCAACGGTGGTTGAGTTCTTTTGAATGGTGGGATGTGGGGGGTGCGGCGGGACATAGGGCCTCCGTTCCTGTCATGACTCCTTTTCCTCAACGTCCCTGGAGCGTTGTGGGTTCGTCTGCTTAAAATCTGCCTCATGGCGGTTGAGTTCCTTCGGAAGGTGGGATGTGGGAGGTATGGCGGTGGGACGCTGTAATTCCTTTTCCTCACCGGTGGGATGTGGGGGGCATTGGAAAGAATGGGTTTTTGCCCAGTCTCATGCCGTGCCCGCCTTTTTCCTCACCTTTCATGGAGCGTTGCGGTTCGGGCTTGCTTAAAAGGCCACCTGTCGGTGGCGGAGTTCCTTGGATGGTGGGATGTGGGAGGCATGGTGGGTTGGTGTTCCTTTGTCGTCCCTCGACGCTCCTGCCCTTCCCTCGCCTTCTCTAGAGCAGTGCGGCTTGGCTTGCTTAAAAGCCGCCTCAGGGTGGTTGAGTTGCTGCGGATGGTGGGATGTGGGAGGCGCGGCGGGATTGGGTTTTTGCCCCGTCCCCTGACGTGCCTGCCTTTTCCTCCCCGTCTGTGGAGCATTGCGGGCTGGGTGCTTAAATACCGCCTCACGGTTTGTGGGATCCTGTGGATGGTGGGATGTGGGCGGCGCGGCGGGACATAGGACCCCCGTACCTACCCTGACTCCTTTTCCTTGACGTCTCTTGAGCGTTGCTGGTTCGTCTGCTTAAAAGCTGCCTCATGGCGGTTGAGTTCCTACGGAATGTGAGATGTGGGAGGCACGGCGGGATGGGGGTTTCCCTCCTCATCCCCTGACGTTCCTACCTTTTTCCTCACTGGTGGGATGTGGGGGGTATGGGCGGGATTGGGTTGTTTCCCCGTCCTGTCGTACCCACCTTTTTCCTCACCTTTCATGGAGCGTTGCGGGTCGGGTTATGCTTAAAAGCCACCGAGTGTGGTTGAGTTCTTGCAGATGTTGGGATGTGGGAGGCATGGTGGGATTGGGTTCCTTTGTCGTCCCTTGCTGTACCGCCTTTTCCTCACCTTCTCTGGAGCGTTGTGGAATTTTGGTAGTGGTTCAAGCGCGAAACTGTCGGTATCACCAGGATGCGAGAGCGTGCTCCTAAATTTCTCATTCAGCGATATTTCATGCGAACCATAGCAAGCTGCCTTGGGCAATGATTGGTGGGAGTGCTTTGCTCAACGCATTGTCGGGGCCACGTGCGAGTTATTTGGGTCCTAAGAAACTCTCACCAACAGGGTGACGATTTCCATGGTTCATTATTGGACAAGTTGGGGTGCCTTCCTCCTCAGCCATGCCTTGGGTGATGATGTTCATAAGGGTGGCTTGAGAATGTGTATCTACTGTTTCTGCAAGATACACGAGCGTCATGCGGAGGTGATGACTCATTAAGGGGAATCCTGTCGATTTGGGAAGATGGTTGGGGCTTGTGTTGGGGTCTGAGTGGTCTGCTCAGTCATACCTCAAACATTGCAGATGTGGTTGGTGATGCTACCTGGCTGATCCTTCCATTAGTCATATGCTTGTCTCAAAGATCAGGTTGTGCATGTACAAAGGACAAACTAATTGAACAGAATTGAATGTTCGGGACGACGGTTTGGGCTTGTGTTGGGGTCTGAGTGGTCAGCTCAGTCATACCCCAAACAATGCAGATGTTGTTGGTGATGCTACATGGCTGATCCTTCCACTAGTCATATGCCTGTCTCAAAGATCAGGTCCCGCATGTAAAGGACAAACTAATCGAAAGATGGTGATACTGTGACGGGTCTCATTAAATCAGTGCCAGGGGTGACTTTCTCCTCGGTTATATCTCAAGCGAAGAATCCCCAGGTGGGTGAGCTCCACCTAGATGACCCTCACTTGTCCCTTTGGAGTTCTCCCTGTTGGTAGTGGAATTTTTTTGGTGCTGATGTAGGGGCCCCGTCTATATGCTTGGGTTGAATTCTCTCGCACAATTGCGGTTCCGTCTTCCAAGGGCTTGCTAAAAAGACGATGCGATACTAGACAGATATAACTTGGATGGGATGATGATAGATGAGCATGGTTGGTGTCCTGGTTCTTGGTTAAAAGTTTCTCAACGGTGGTTGAGTTCTTTTGAATGGTGGGATGTGGGGGGTGCGGCGGGACATAGGGCCTCCGTTCCTGTCATGACTCCTTTTCCTCAACGTCCCTGGAGCGTTGTGGGTTCGTCTGCTTAAAATCTGCCTCATGGCGGTTGAGTTCCTTCGGAAGGTGGGATGTGGGAGGCATGGCGGTGGGACGCTGTAATTCCTTTTCCTCACCGGTGGGATGTGGGGGGCATTGGAAAGAATGGGTTTTTGCCCAGTCTCATGCCGTGCCCGCCTTTTTCCTCACCTTTCATGGAGCGTTGCGGTTCGGGCTTGCTTAAAAGGCCACCTGTCGGTGGCGGAGTTCCTTGGATGGTGGGATGTGGGAGGCATGGTGGGTTGGTGTTCCTTTGTCGTCCCTCGACGCTCCTGCCCTTCCCTCGCCTTCTCTAGAGCAGTGCGGCTTGGCTTGCTTAAAAGCCGCCTCAGGGTGGTTGAGTTGCTGCGGATGGTGGGATGTGGGAGGCGCGGCGGGATTGGGTTTTTGCCCCGTCCCCTGACGTGCCTGCCTTTTCCTCCCCGTCTGTGGAGCATTGCGGGCTGGGTGCTTAAATACCGCCTCACGGTTTGTGGGATCCTGTGGATGGTGGGATGTGGGCGGCGCGGCGGGACATAGGACCCCCGTACCTACCCTGACTCCTTTTCCTTGACGTCTCTTGAGCGTTGCTGGTTCGTCTGCTTAAAAGCTGCCTCATGGCGGTTGAGTTCCTACGGAATGTGAGATGTGGGAGGCACGGCGGGATGGGGGTTTCCCTCCTCATCCCCTGACGTTCCTACCTTTTTCCTCACTGGTGGGATGTGGGGGGTATGGGCGGGATTGGGTTGTTTCCCCGTCCTGTCGTACCCACCTTTTTCCTCACCTTTCATGGAGCGTTGCGGGTCGGGCTATGCTTAAAAGCCACCGAGTGTGGTTGAGTTCTTGCAGATGTTGGGATGTGGGAGGCATGGTGGGATTGGGTTCCTTTGTCGTCCCTTGCTGTACCGCCTTTTCCTCACCTTCTCTGGAGCGTTGTGGAATTTTGGTAGTGGTTCAAGCGCGAAACTGTCGGTATCACCAGGATGCGAGAGCGTGCTCCTAAATTTCTCATTCAGCGATATTTCATGCGAACCATAGCAAGCTGCCTTGGGCAATGATTGGTGGGAGTGCTTTGCTCAACGCATTGTCGGGGCCACGTGCGAGTTATTTGGGTCCTAAGAAACTCACACCAACAGGGTGACGATTTCCATGGTTCATTATTGGACAAGTTGGGGTGCCTTCCTCCTCAGCCATGCCTTGGGTGATGATGTTCATAAGGGTGGCTTGAGAATGTGTATCTACTGTTTCTGCAAGATACACGAGCGTCATGCGGAGGTGATGACTCATTAAGGGGAATCCTGTCGATTTGGGAAGATGGTTGGGGCTTGTGTTGGGGTCTGAGTGGTCTGCTCAGTCATACCTCAAACATTGCAGATGTGGTTGGTGATGCTACCTGGCTGATCCTTCCATTAGTCATATGCTTGTCTCAAAGATCAGGTTGTGCATGTACAAAGGACAAACTAATCGAACAGAATTGAATGTTCGGGACGACGGTTTGGGCTTGTGTTGGGGTCTGAGTGGTCAGCTCAGTCATACCCCAAACAATGCAGATGTTGTTGGTGATGCTACATGGCTGATCCTTCCACTAGTCATATGCCTGTCTCAAAGATCAGGTCCCGCATGTAAAGGACAAACTAATCGAAAGATGGTGATACTGTGACGGGTCTCATTAAATCAGTGCCAGGGGTGACTTTCTCCTCGGTTATATCTCAAGCGAAGAATCCCCAGGTGGGTGAGCTCCACCTAGATGACCCTCACTTGTCCCTTTGGAGTTCTCCCTGTTGGTAGTGGAATTTTTTTGGTGCTGATGTAGGGGCCCCGTCTATATGCTTGGGTTGAATTCTCTCGCACAATTGCGGTTCCGTCTTCCAAGGGCTTGCTAAAAAGACGATGCGATACTAGACAGATATAACTTGGATGGGATGATGATAGATGAGCATGGTTGGTGTCCTGGTTCTTGGTTAAAAGTTTCTCAACGGTGGTTGAGTTCTTTTGAATGGTGGGATGTGGGGGGTGCGGCGGGACATAGGGCCTCCGTTCCTGTCATGACTCCTTTTCCTCAACGTCCCTGGAGCGTTGTGGGTTCGTCTGCTTAAAATCTGCCTCATGGCGGTTGAGTTCCTTCGGAAGGTGGGATGTGGGAGGCATGGCGGTGGGACGCTGTAATTCCTTTTCCTCACCGGTGGGATGTGGGGGGCATTAGAAAGAATGGGTTTTTGCCCAGTCTCATGCCGTGCCCGCCTTTTTCCTCACCTTTCATGGAGCGTTGCGGTTCGGGCTTGCTTAAAAGGCCACCTGTCGGTGGCGGAGTTCCTTGGATGGTGGGATGTGGGAGGCATGGTGGGTTGGTGTTCCTTTGTCGTCCCTCGACGCTCCTGCCCTTCCCTCGCCTTCTCTAGAGCAGTGCGGCTTGGCTTGCTTAAAAGCCGCCTCAGGGTGGTTGAGTTGCTGCGGATGGTGGGATGTGGGAGGCGCGGCGGGATTGGGTTTTTGCCCCGTCCCCTGACGTGCCTGCCTTTTCCTCCCCGTCTGTGAAGCATTGCGGGCTGGGTGCTTAAATACCGCCTCACGGTTTGTGGGATCCTGTGGATGGTGGGATGTGGGCGGCGC
>CAUJRU010001664.1:32500-60000 GCA_963277665.1 Viscum album
TGTCTCTTTAGGGGGGGAGTGGTCGGCGACCCCCCCTGGGCGTGGGTCTTGTCCTGCGTGCCCAGAGCCACCCAATGACATGCCCACGGACATGGAAAAATGGCCTCTAGACAATCCCATGAATGCTTGATGATTCGTCCGGTGCTTGGGGCTTGTCTTGTCCGGGGTAGTGCGCCATCAAAGCTTTGAAAATGAGTCGGGGTTCGTCGCGTGTCAGGTCCTACGTACTGACAATCGCGTGGAGACAATTCCATCCGAGTGAGACGATTTGAAGGGGCATCGGGGCTTGCATTGGTGGATGCGGGGTGCCTTGAAAGGAAGGACGCCGAGCTGGGGTTTGCCATATCTTGTTGGGTCCGGTATGTAACGTCCATGACCACCTAAATAGAATTCGTTTCATGCGTGAGGACCCGCTCTGGACATGGGGTTGTCTTCTCGGCGGTGGTCGACGACACGCGGGACGGATGCCATGACGTGCCGGCGGCCTTCATGTGCCTAAGGGGTCACGTCGGTGGCCGTTCCTATGGTTTCATAGCTCTTTTAGGGCAACTCGCGTTGTCTTTCATGAGCTGGGGTGCCCTCTGGGTGGTCTAAACCACTCAGTATGTCTCCTCGTCAGTGCTGATGTTTCCTGGTGGGATAGCTGTAAATGCATAAATGTCTCTTTAGGGGGGGAGTGGTCGGCGACCCCCCCTGGGCGTGGGTCTTGTCCTGCGTGCCTCGAGCCACCCAGTGACATGCCCACGGACATGGAAAAATGGCCTCTAGACAATGCCATCAATGCGTGATGATTCGTCCGGTGCTTGGGGCTTGTCTTCTCCGGGGTAGTGCGCCTTAAAAGCTTTGACAATGAGCCGGGGTTCGTCGCGTGTGAGGTCCTACGTACCGACAATCGCGTGGAGACAATGCCATCCGAGTGAGACGATTTGAAGGGGCCTCGAGGCTTGTCTTGGTGGATGCGGGGTGCCTTGAAAGGAAGGACGCCGAGCTGGGGTTTGTCATATGTTGTTGGGTTCGGTATGTAACGACACCGACCACCTAAAGAGAATTCATTTCATGCGTGAGGACCCGCTCTGGACATGGGGTCTGTCTTCTCGGCGGTGGTCGACGATACGCGGGAAGGATGCCATGACGTGTCGGCGGCCTTCACGTGCCTAAGGGGTCACGTCGGTTGCCGTTCCTATGGTTTCATAGCTCTTTTAGGGCAACACGTGTTGTCTTTCATGCGCTGCGGTTCCCTCTGGGTGGTCTATACCACTCAGTATGTCTCCTCGTCAGTGCTGATGTTTCCTGGTGGGAGAGCTGGAAATGCAGAAATGTCTCTTTAGGGGGGGAGTGGTCGGCGACCCCCCCTGGGCGTGGGTCTTGTCCTGCGTGCCCAGAGCCACCCAGTGACATGCCCACAGACATGGAAAAATGGCCTCTAGATGATTCCTCCTGTGCTTGGGGCTTGTCTTGCCCGCGGTAGTGCCCCATAAAAGCGATGACAATGAGACGGGGTTCGTCGCGTGTCAGGTCCGACGAACTGACAATCGCGTGGAGACAAAGCCATCCGAGTGAGACGATTTGAAGTGGCCTCGGGGCATGTCTTGGTGGATGCGACGTGCCTTGAAAGGAAGGACGTCGAGGTGGGGTTTTTCATATGTTGTTGGGTCCTGTATGTAATTACAATTACCACCTAAAGAGAATTCTTTTCATGAGTGAGGACCCGCTCTGGACATGGGGCGTGTCTTCTCGGCGGTGATCGACGATACGCGGGATGGATGCCATGACTTGTCGGTGGCCTTCATGTGCATAAGGGGTCACGTCGGTGGCCCTTCCTATGGTTTCATAGCTCTTTTAGGGCAACACGTGTTGTCTTTCATGCGCTGCGGTGCCCTCAGGGTGGTCTAAACCCATCAGTATGTCTCCTCGTCAGTGTTGATGTTTCCTGGTGGGATAGCTGGAAATGCATAAATGTCTCTTTAGGGGGGGAGTGGTCGGTGACCCCCCTGGGCGTGGGTCTTGTCCTGCGTGCCTAGAGCCACCCAATGACATGCCCAGTGACATGGAAAATGGCATCGACGCAATGCCCTGAATTCCTGATGATTCTTCCCGTGCTAGGGTCTTGTCTTGCCCGAGGTGGTGCGCCATAAAACCGATGACAATGAGATGGGTGGGGTTTGTCGCCTGTGAGATCCTACGGACTGACAATCGCGTCCAGACAATGGAATCCTAGTGAGGCGATTTGAAGGGGCCTCGGGGCCCGTCTTGGTGCGTGCGGCGTGCCTTGAAAGGAAGGACGTTGAGGTGGGGTTTGTCATATGTTGTTGTGTCCGGTATGTAAAGACAATGACCACCTAAAGAGAATTCATTTCATGCGTGAGGACCCGCTCTGGACATGGGTCCTGTCTCCTCGGCGGTGTTGGACGATACGCGGGACGGATGCCATGACGTGTCGGCGGCCTTCATGTGCCTTAGGGGCCACGTCGGTGTCCCTTCCTATGGTTTCATAGCCCTTTTAGGGCAACACGTGTTGCCTTTCATGCGCTGCGGTTCCCTCTGGGTGGTCTAAACCACTCAGTATGTCTCCTCGTCAGTGTTGATGTTTCCTGGTGGAATAGCTGGAAATGCATAAATGTCTCTTTAGGGGGGGAGTGGTCGGCGACCCCCCCTGGGCGTGGGTCTTGTCCTGCGTGCCGAGAGCCACCCACAGACATGCCCAGTGACATGGAAAATGGCATCGACGCAATGCCATGAATTCCTGATGATTCGTCCCGTGCTTGGGGTTTGTCTTGCCCGAGGTAGTGCGCCCTAAAAACGATGGCAATGAGACGGGGTTTGTCGCATGTGCGATCCTGCGGACTGACAGTCGCGTCCAGACAATGGCATCCGAGTGAGACGATTTGAAGGGGCCTCAGGGCCCGTCTTGGTGCATGCGGCGTGCCTTGAAAGGAAGGACGTCGAGGTGGGGTTTTTCATATGTTGTCGTGTCCCGTATGTAATGACAATGACCACCTAAAGAGAATTCATTTCATGCGCGAGGACCCGCTCTGGACATGGGGCCTGTCTTCTCGGCGGCGTTGGATGCTACCCGCGACGAATGCTACTACGTGTCGGCGGCCTTGATGTGCCTAAGGGGTCACATCAGTGGCTGTTCCTATGGTTTCATATCTCTTTTAGGGCAACACGTGTTGTCTTTCATGCGCTGTGGTGCCCACAGGGTTGTCTAAACCCATCAGTATGTCTCCTCGTCAGTGCTGATGTTTCCTGGTGGGACAGCTGGAAATGCATAAATGTCTCTTTAGGGGGGGAGTGGTCGGCGACCCCCCCTGGGCGTGGGTCTTGTCCTGCGTGCCCAGAGCCACCCAGTGACATGCCCACGGACATGGAAAAACAGCCTCCGGACAAAGCAAAGACAGCTTGATGATTCGTCCGGTGCTTGGGGCTTGTCTTGTTCGAGGTAGTGCGCCATAAAAGTGATGACAATGAGCCGGGTTTCGTCGCGTGTCAGGTCCTCCGTACTGACAATCAGGTGGAGACAACGCCATCCGGGTGAGAGGATTTGAAGGGGCCTCAGGGCTTGCCTTGGTGGATGCGGTGTGCCTTGAATGGAAGGACAATGAGGTGGGGTTTGTCATATGTTGTTGGGTCCGGTATGTAATGACAATGACCGCCTAAAGAGAATTCCTTTCATGCGTGGGGACCCGCTCTGGACATGGGGCGTGTCTTCGCTGTGGTGATGGACGATACGTGGGACGGATGCCATGACGTGTCGGCGGCCTTCATGTGCCTAAGGGGCCACGTCGGTGGCCCTTCCTATGGTTTCATAGCTCTTTTAGGGAAACACGTGTTGCCTTTCATGCGCTGCCCTGCCCTCAGGGTGGTCTAAACCCATCAGTATGTCTCCTCGTCGGTGTTGATGTTTCCTGGTGGAATAGCTGGAAATGCATAAATGTCTCTTTAGGGGGGGAGTGGTCGGCGACCCCCCCGGGCGTGGGTCTTGTCCTGCGTGCCTAGAGCCACCCAATGTGATGCCCATTGACATGCAAAATGACATCGACTTAATGCCATGAATGCCTGATGATTCGTCCCGTGCTTGGGGCTTGTCTTGCCCGAGGTAGTGCGCCATAAAAACGATGACAATGGGATGGTGTTTGTGGCCTTCGAGATCCTGCGGACTGACAGTCGCGTTCAGACAATGGCATCCGAGTGAGACGATTTGAAGGGGTCTCGGGGCCCGTCTTGGTGCATGCGGCGTTTCTTGAAAGGAAGGACGTCGAGGTGGGGTTTGTCACATGTTGTTGTGTTCGGAATGTAAAGACAATGACCGCCTAAAGATAATTCATTTCATGCGCGGGGACCCGCTCTGGACATGGGTCCTGTCTTCTCGGCGGTGTTGGATGATACCCGGGACGGATGCCATGACGTGTCGGCGGCCTTCATGTGCCTAAGGGGTCACTTTGGTGGCTGTTCGTATGGATTCGTAGCTCTTTTAGGGCAACACGTGCTGTCCTTCATGCGTTGTGGTGCCCATTGGGTTGTCTGAACCCATCAGTATGTGTCCTCGTCAGTGCTGATGTTTCCTGGTGGGACAGCTGGAAATGCATAAATGTCTCTTTAGGGGGGGAGTGGTCGGCGACCCCCCCTGGGCGTGGGTCTTGTCCTGCGTGCCCAGAGCCACCCAGTGACATGCCCACGAACATGGAAAAACGACCTCCAGACAAATCCATGAAAGCTTGATTATTCGTACGGTGCTTGGGGCTTGTCTTGTCTGAGGTAATGCGTCATAAAAGTGATGACAATGAGCCGGGGTGCGTCGCGTGTCAGGTCCGACGTACTGACAATCACGTGGAGACAACGCCATCCGAGTGGGACGATTTGAAGGGGCCTCGGGGCTTGCCTTGGTGGATGCGGTGTGCCTTGCAAGGAAGGACGACGTGGTGGGGTTTGTCATATGTTGTTGGGTACGGTATGTATTGACAATGACCGCCTAAAGATAATTCCTTTGAGGCGTGAGGACCAGCTCTGGACATGGGGCGTGTCTTCTCTGCGGTGATGGACGAGACGCGGGGCGGATGCCATGACGTGTCGGCGGCCTTCATGTGCCTAAGGGGTCACGTCGGTGGCCCTTCCTATGGTTTCATAGCTCTTTTAGGGCAACCCGTGTTGTCTTTCATGCACTGCGGTGCCCTTAGGGTGGTCTAAACCCATCAGTATGTCTCCTCGTCACTGTTGATGTTTCCTGGTGGTATAGCTGGAAATGCATAAATGTCTCTTTAGGGGGGGAGTGGTCGGCGACCCCCCCTGGGCGTGGGTCTTGTCCTGCGTGCCTAGAGCCACCCAATGACATGCCGAGTGACATGGAAAATGGCATCGACGCAGTGCCATGAATTCCTGATGATTCGTCTCGTGCTTGGGGCTTGTCTTGCCCGAGGTAGTGCGCCCTAAAAACGATGACAATGAGATGGGGTTTGTCGCATGTGTGATCCTGCGGACTGACAGTCTTGTCCAGACAATGGCATCCGAGTGAGACGATTTGAAGGGGCCTCGAGGCCCGTCTTGGTGCGTGTGGCGTGCCTTGAAAGGAAGGACGTTGCGGTGGGGTTTGTCATCTGTTGTCGTGTCCCGTATGTAATGACAATGACCACCTAAAGAGAATTCATTTCATGCGTGAGGACCCTCTCTGGACATGGGGCCTGTCTTCTCGGCGGTGTTGGACGCTACCCGGGATGAATGCTACTACGTGTCGGCGGCCTTCATGTGCCTAAGGGGTCACATCGGTGGCTGTTCCTACGGTTTCATATATCTTTTAGGGCAACACGTGTTGACTTTCATGCGCTGTGGTGCCCACAGGGTTGTCTAAACCCTCCAGTATGTCTCCTCGTCAGTGCTGATGTTTCCTGGTGGGACAGCTGGAAAGGCATAAATGTCTCTTTAGGGGGGGAGTGGTCGGCGACCCCCCCTGGGCGTGGGTCTTGTCCTGCGTGCCCAGAGCCACCTAGTGACATGCCCACGGACATGGAAAAATGGCCTCCAGACAAATCCATGAAAGCTTGAGGATTCATACGGTGCTTGGGGCTTGTCTTGTATGAGGTAATGCGCCATAAAAGTGATGACAATGAGCCGGGGTGCGTCGCGTGTCAGGTCCGACGTACTGACAATCACGTGGAGACAACGCCACCCGAGTGGGACGATTTGAAGGGGCATCGGGGCTTGCCTTGGAGGATGCGGTGTGCCTTGCAAGGAAGGACGACGTGGTGGGGTTTGTCATATGTTGTTGGGTACGGTATGTAATGACAATGACCGCCTAAAGATAATTCATTTCATGCGTGAGGACCCGCTCTGGACATGGGGCGTGTCTTCTCTGCGGTGATGGACGAGACGCGGGACGGATGTCATGACGTGTCGGCGGCCTTCATGTGCCTAAGGGGTCACGTCGGTGGCCCTTCCTATGGTTTCATAGCTCTTTTAGGGCAACCCGTGTTGTCTTTCATGCACTGCGGTGCCCTTAGGGTGGTCTAAACCCCTCAGTATGTCTCCTCGTCACTTTTGATGTTTCCTGGTGGAATAGCTGGAAATGCATAAATGTCTCTTTAGGGGGGGAGTGGTCGGCGACCCCCCCTGGGCGTGGGTCTTGTCCTGCGTGCCTAGAGCCACCCAATGACATGCCCAGGGACATGGAAAATGGCATCGACGCAATGCCATGAATTCTTGATGATTCGTCCCGTGCTTGGGGCTTGTCTTTCCCGAGGTAGTGCGCCCTAAAAACGATGACAATGAGATGGGTTTTGTCGCATGTGTGATCTTGCGGGCTGACAGTCGTTTCCAGACAAAGGCATCCGAGTGAGACGATTTGAAGGGGCCTCGAGGCCCGTCTTGGTGCCTGCGGTGTGCCTTGAAAGGAAGGACGTTGAGGTGTGGTTATTCATGTGTTTTCGTGTCCCGTATGTAATGATAATGACCACCTAAAGAGAATTCATTTCATGCGTGAGGACCCTCTCTGGACATGGGGCCTGTCTTCTCGGCGGTGTTGGACGCTACCCGGGATGGATGCTAGTACGTGATGGCGGCCTTGATGTGCCTAAGGGGTCACATTGGTGGCTATTCCTATGGTTTCATATCTCTTTTAGGGCAACACGTGTTGTCTTTCATGCGCTGTGGTGCCCACAGGGTTGTCTGAACCCATCAGTATGTCTCCTCGTCAGTGCTGATGTTTCCTGGTGGGACAGCTGGAAATGCATAAATGTCTCTTTAGGGGGGGAGTGGTCGGCGACCCCCCCTGGGCGTGGGTCTTGTCCTGTGTGCCCAGAGCCACCCAGTGACATGCCCACGGACATGGAAAAACGGCCTCCAGACGAATCCATGAAAGCCTGATGATTCGTACGGTGCTTGGGGCTTGTCTTGTCTGAGGTAATGCGCCATAAAAGTGATGACAATGAGCTGGGGTGCGTCGCGTGTCAGACCCACGCCGAGTGACGTGGAAAATGGCATCGACGCAATGCCAAGAATTCCTGATGATTCGTCCCGTGCTTCGGGCTTGTCTTGCCCGAGGTAGTGCGCCATAAAAACGATGACAATGAGATGGGGTTTGTCGCGTGTGTGAGGTCCGACGTACTGACGATCACGTGGAGACAACGGCATCCGAGTGAGACGATTTGAAGGGGCCTCGGGGCTTGCCTTGGTGGATGCGGTGTGCCTTGCAAGGAAGGACGATGTGGTGGGGTTTGTCATATGTTGTTGGGTACGGTATGTATTGACAATGACCACCTAAAGATAATTCCTTTGAGGCGTGAGGACTCGCTCTGGACATGGGGCGCGTCTTCTCTGCGGTGATGGACGAGACGCGGGACGGATGCCATGACGTGTCGGCGGCCTTCATGTGCCTAAGGGGTCACGTCGGTGGCCCTTCCTATGGTTTCATAGCTCTTTTAGGGCAACCCGTGTTGTCTTTCATGCACTGCGGTGCCCTTAGGGTGGTCTAAACCCATCAGTATGTCTCCTCGTCACTGTTGATGTTTCCTGGTGGTATAGCTGGAAATGCATAAATGTCTCTTTAGGGGGGGAGTGGTCGGCGACCCCCCCTGGGCGTGGGTCTTGTCCTGCGTGCCTAGAGCCACCCACTGACATGCCGAGTGACATGGAAAATGGCATCGACGCAGTGCCATGAATTTCTGATGATTCGTCCCGTGCTTGGGGCTTGTCTTGCCCGAGGTAGTGCGCCCTAAAAACGATGACAATGAGATGGGGTTTGTCGCATGTGTGATCCTGCGGACTGACAGTCGTGTCCAGACAATGGCATCCGAGTGAGACGATTTGAAGGGGCCTCGAGGCCCGTCTTGGTGCGTGTGGCGTGCCTTGAAAGGAAGGACGTTGCGGTGGGGTTTGTCATCTGTTGTCGTGTCCCGTATGTAATGACAATGACCACCTAAAGAGAATTCATTTCATGCGTGAGGACCCTCTCTGGACATGGGGCCTGTCTTCTCGGCGGTGTTGGACGCTACCCGGGATGAATGCTACTACGTGTCGGCGGCCTTCATGTGCCTAAGGGGTCACATCGGTGGCTGTTCCTAGGGTTTCATATATCTTTTAGGGCAACACGTGTTGTCTTTCATGCGCTGTGGTGCCCACAGGGTTGTCTAAACCCGTTAGTATGTCTCCTCGTCAGTGCTGATGTTTCCTGGTGGGACAGCTGAAAATGCATAAATGTCTCTTTAGGGGGGGAGTGGTCGGCGACCCCCCCTGGGCGTGGGTCTTGTCCTGCGTGCCCAGAGCCACCTAGTGACATGCCCACGGACATGGAAAAATGGCCTCCAGACAAATCCATGAAAGCTTGAGGATTCATACGGTGCTTGGGGCTTGTCTTGTCTGAGGTAATGCGCCATAAAAGTGATGACAATGAGCCGGGGTGCGTCGCGTGTCAGGTCCGACGTACTGACAATCACGTGGAGACAACGCCACCCGAGTGGGACGATTTGAAGGGGCATCGGGGCTTGCCTTGGAGGATGCGGTGTGCCTTGCAAGGAAGGACGACGTGGTGGGGTTTGTCATATGTTGTTGGGTACGGTATGTAATGACAATGACCGCCTCAAGATAATTCCTTTCATGCGTGAGGACCCGCTCTGGACATGGGGCGTGTCTTCTCTGCGGTGATGGACGAGACGCGGGACGGATGCCATGACGTGTCGGCGGCCTTCATGTGCCTAAGGGGTCACGTCGGTGGCCCTTCCTATGGTTTCATAGCTCTTTTAGGGCAACCCGTGTTGTCTTTCATGCACTGCGGTGCCCTTAGGGTGGTCTAAACCCATCAGTATGTCTCCTCGTCACTGTTGATGTTTCCTGGTGGAATAGCTGGAAATGCATAAATGTCTCTTTAGGGGGGGGAGTGGTCGGCGACCCCCCCCTGGGCGTGGGTCTTGTCCTGCGTGCCTAGAGCCACCCGATGACGTGCCCAGTGACATGGAAAATGGCATGGACGCAATGCCATGAATTCTCGATGATTCGTCCCGTGCTTGGGGCTTGTCTTTCCCGAGGTAGTGCGCCCTAAAAACGATGACAATGAGATGGGTTTTGTCGCATGTGTGATCTTGCGGGCTGACAGTCGTTTCCAGACAAAGGCATCCGAGTGAGACGATTTGAAGGGGCCTCGAGGCCCGTCTTGGTGCATGCGGTGTGCCTTGAAAGGAAGGACGTTGAGGTGTGGTTATTCATGTGTTTTCGTGTCCCGTATGTAATGATAATGACCACCTAAAGAGAATTCATTTCATGCGTGAGGACCCTCTCTGGACATGGGGCCTGTCTTCTCGGCGGTGTTGGACGCTACCCGGGATGGATGCTAGTACGTGATGGCGGCCTTGATGTGCCTAAGGGGTCACATTGGTGGCTATTCCTATGGTTTCATATCTCTTTTAGGGCAACACGTGTTGTCTTTCATGCGCTGTGGTGCCCACAGGGTTGTCTGAACCCATCAGTATGTCTCCTCGTCAGTGCTGATGTTTCCTGGTGGGACAGCTGGAAATGCATAAATGTCTCTTTAGGGGGGGAGTGGTCGGCGACCCCCCCTGGGCGTGGGTCTTGTCCTGTGTGCCCAGAGCCACCCAGTGACATGCCCACAGACATGGAAAAACGGCCTCCAGACGAATCCATGAAAGCCTGATGATTCGTACGGTGCTTGGGGCTTGTCTTTTCTGAGGTAATGCGCCATAAAAGTGATGACAATGAGCTGGGGTGCGTCGCGTGTCAGACCCACGCCGAGTGACGTGGAAAATGGCATCGACGCAATGCCAAGAATTCCTGATGATTCGTCCCGTGCTTCGGGCTTGTCTTGCCCGAGGTAGTGCGCCATAAAAACGATGACAATGAGATGGGGTTTGTCGCGTGTGTGAGGTCCGACGTACTGACGATCACGTGGAGACAACGGCATCCGAGTGAGACGATTTGAAGGGGCCTCGGGGCTTGCCTTGGTGGATGCGGTGTGCCTTGCAAGGAAGGACGATGTGGTGGGGTTTGTCATATGTTGTTGGGTACGGTATGTATTGACAATGACCACCTAAAGATAATTCCTTTGAGGCGTGAGGACTCGCTCTGGACATGGGGCGCGTCTTCTCTGCGGTGATGGACGAGACGCGGGACGGATGCCATGACGTGTCGGCGGCCTTCATGTGCCTAAGGGGTCACGTCGGTGGCCCTTCCTATGGTTTCATAGCTCTTTTAGGGCAACCCGTGTTGTCTTTCATGCACTGCGGTGCCCTTAGGGTGGTCTAAACCCATCAGTATGTCTCCTCGTCACTGTTGATGTTTCCTGGTGGTATAGCTGGAAATGCATAAATGTCTCTTTAGGGGGGGAGTGGTCGGCGACCCCCCCTGGGCGTGGGTCTTGTCCTGCGTGCCTAGAGCCACCCACTGACATGCCGAGTGACATGGAAAATGGCATCGACGCAGTGCCATGAATTTCTGATGATTCGTCCCGTGCTTGGGGCTTGTCTTGCCCGAGGTAGTGCGCCCTAAAAACGATGACAATGAGATGGGGTTTGTCGCATGTGTGATCCTGCGGACTGACAGTCGTGTCCAGACAATGGCATCCGAGTGAGACGATTTGAAGGGGCCTCGAGGTCCGTCTTGGTGCGTGTGGCGTGCCTTGAAAGGAAGGACGTTGCGGTGGGGTTTGTCATCTGTTGTCGTGTCCCGTATGTAATGACAATGACCACCTAAAGAGAATTCATTTCATGCGTGAGGACCCTCTCTGGACATGGGGCCTGTCTTCTCGGCGGTGTTGGACGCTACCCGGGATGAATGCTACTACGTGTCGGCGGCCTTCATGTGCCTAAGGGGTCACATCGGTGGCTGTTCCTATGGTTTCATATATCTTTTAGGGCAACACGTGTTGTCTTTCATGCGCTGTGGTGCCCACAGGGTTGTCTAAACCCGTTAGTATGTCTCCTCGTCAGTGCTGATGTTTCCTGGTGGGACAGCTGAAAATGCATAAATGTCTCTTTAGGGGGGGAGTGGTCGGCGACCCCCCCTGGGCGTGGGTCTTGTCCTGCGTGCCCAGAGCCACCTAGTGACATGCCCACGGACATGGAAAAATGGCCTCCAGACAAATCCATGAAAGCTTGAGGATTCATACGGTGCTTGGGGCTTGTCTTGTCTGAGGTAATGCGCCATAAAAGTGATGACAATGAGCCGGGGTGCGTTGCGTGTCAGGTCCGACGTACTGACAATCACGTGGAGACAACGCCACCCGAGTGGGACGATTTGAAGGGGCATCGGGGCTTGCCTTGGAGGATGCGGTGTGCCTTGCAAGGAAGGACGACGTGGTGGGGTTTGTCATATGTTGTTGGGTACGGTATGTAATGACAATGACCGCCTCAAGATAATTCCTTTCATGCGTGAGGACCCGCTCTGGACATGGGGCGTGTCTTCTCTGCGGTGATGGACGAGACGCGGGACGGATGCCATGACGTGTCGGCGGCCTTCATGTGCCTAAGGGGTCACGTCGGTGGCCCTTCCTATGGTTTCATAGCTCTTTTAGGGCAACCCGTGTTGTCTTTCATGCACTGCGGTGCCCTTAGGGTGGTCTAAACCCATCAGTATGTCTCCTCGTCACTGTTGATGTTTCCTGGTGGAATAGCTGGAAATGCATAAATGTCTCTTTAGGGGGGGGAGTGGTCGGCGACCCCCCCTGGGCGTGGGTCTTGTCCTGCGTGCCTAGAGCCACCCGATGACGTGCCCAGTGACATGGAAAATGGCATGGACGCAATGCCATGAATTCTCGATGATTCGTCCCGTGCTTGGGGCTTGTCTTTCCCGAGGTAGTGCGCCCTAAAAACGATGACAACGAGATGGGGTTTGTCGCATGTGTGATCTTGCGGGCTGACAGTCGTTTCCAGACAATGGCATCCGAGTGAGACGATTTGAAGGGGCCTCGAGTCCCGTCTTGGTGCATGCGGCGTGCCTTGAAGGGAAGGACGTTGAGGTGGGGTCATACCTCAAACATTGCAGATGTGGTTGGTGATGCAACCTTGTTGATCCTTCCATTAGTCATATGCTTGTCTCAAAGATCAGGTTGTGCATGTACAATGGACAAACTAATCGAACGGAATTGAATGTTCGGGACGACGGTTTGGGCTTGTGTTGGGGTCTGAGTGGTGAGCTCAGTCATACCTCAAACAATGCAGATGTTGTTGGTGATTCTACATGTCTGATTCTTCCACTAGTCATATGCTTGTCTCAAAGATCAGGTCCTGCATGATCAGTTGTGTGGGTTGATGGTTGCGCTTATGCGATTGTGTGGGAGTGGTGGATGGTTGTCAAGATACCGCGGTCTCCCTTTTTTGGGAAGGGAACGTTGGTCTCGTTGGCTCTAGGGGGTTGGGTATATCAATCCTTCCCTTGTGTCATGCATAGCGGGCTTTCCCTGCCTTCATGTGCTGCATTGTGATGCCTCTCGGGTTGCATCCCTCGAGGCGTCACGATCAGCTGTGTGGGTTGATGGTTGTGCTTACGCGATTGTGTGGGAGTGGTGGATGGTTGTCAAGATACTGCGGTCTCCCTTTTTTGGGAAGGGAACGTTGGTCTCGTTGGCACCCTCATCCGTAAGTGGGGGTTTAATTTCTCCTCGCTTTCATTTGGTCCTTGTGCATGTTTCCATGTGAATGATGGAACACGGTTTGGCTTGGTTGGATATCCGTTGAGAACACTAGTCATATGCTTGTCTCAAAGTTCAGTCTGTGCATGTACAGGGACAAACTAATCGAAGATGGTGATACTGTGAAGGGTCTCAGTAAATCAGGGACAAGTCTGACGTTCTCCTTGGTTTTACATCAAGCGAAGAATGTGTATCTATTGTTTCTGCAAGATACATGAGCGTCATGCAGAGGTGATGACTCATTAAGGTGAATCCTGTCGATTTGGGAAGATGATTTGGGCTTGTGTTGGGGTTTGAGTGGTCTGCTCAGTCATACCTCAAACATTGCAGATGTGGTTGGTGATGCTACCTGGCTGATCCTACCATTAGTCATATGCTTGTCTCAAAGATCAGGTTGTGCATTTACAAAGGATAAACTAATCGAACGGAATTGAATGTTCGGGATGATGGTTTGGGCTTGTGTTGGGGTCTGAGTGGTCTGCTCAGTTATACCACAAACAATGCAGATGTTGTTGGTAATGCTACATGGTTGATCCTTCCACTAGTCATATGCTTGTCTCAAAGATCAGTTAGTGCATGTACAGGGACAAACTAATCGAAAGATGGTGATACTGTGAAGGGTCTCATTAAATCAGTGACACGGCTGACTTTCTCCTCGGTTATACATCAAGCGAAGAATCCCCAGGTGGGTGAGCTCCACCTAGAAGATCCTCACTTGTCCCATCGGAGTTCTCCCTGTTGGTAGTGGAATTTTGTTAGTGCTGATATACGGGCCCTGTTTATATGCTTGGGTTGAATTCTCTCGCACAATTGCGGTTTTGAGCATCATGCAGAGGTGAAGACTCATTAATTGGGTTCCTGTCGATTTGGGAAGACGGTTTGGGATTGTGTTGGGGTCTGAGTGGTCTGCTCAGTCATACCTCAAACATTGCAGATGTTGTTGGTGGTGCAACCTGTCTGATCCTTCCATTAGTCATATGCTTGTCTCAAAAATCAGGTTGTGCATGTACAAAGGACAAACTAATCGAACGGAATTGAATGTTCGAGACGACGGTTTGGGCTTGTGTTGGGGTCTGAGTGGTGAGCTCAGTCATACCTCAAACAATGCAGATGTTGTTGGTGATGCTACATGGCTGATCCTTCCACTAGTCATATGCTTGTCTCAAAGGTCAGGTCCTGCATGATCAGTTGTGTGGGTTGATGGTTGCGCTTATGTGATTGTGTGGGAGTGGTGGATGGTTGTCAAGATACTGCGGTCTCCCTTTTTTGGGAAGGGAACGTTGGTCTCGTTGGCTCTAGGGGGTTGGGTATATCAATCCTTCCCTTGTGTCATGCATAGCGGGCTTTCCCTGCCTTCATGTGCTGCATTGTGATGTCTCTCGGGTTGCTTCCCTCGAGGCGTCACAGTCAGTTGTGTGGGTTGATGGTTGTGCTTACGCGATTGTGTGGGAGTGGTGGATGGTTGTCAAGATACTGCGGTCTCCCTTTTTTGGGAAGGGAACGTTGGTCTCCTTGGCTCTAGGGGGTTGGGTATATAAATCCTTCCCTTGTGTCATGCATAGCGGGCTTTCCCTGCCTTCATGTGCTGCATTGTGATGCCTCTGGGGTTGCTTCCCTTGAGGCGTCACGGTCAGTTGTGTGGGTTGATGGTTGTGCTTACGCGATTGTGTGGGAGTGGTGGATGGTTGTCAAGATACTGCGGTCTCCCTTTTTTGGGAAGGGAACGTTGGTCTCCTTGGCTCTAGGGGGTTGGGTATATAAATCCTTCCCTTGTGTCATGCATAGCGGGCTTTCCCTGCCTTCATGTGCTGCATTGTGATGTCTCTCGGGTTGCTTCCCTCGAGGCGTCACAGTCAGTTGTGTGGGTTGATGGTTGTGCTTACGCGATTGTGTGGGAGTGGTGGATGGTTGTCAAGATACTGCGGTCTCCCTTTTTTGGGAAGGGAATGTTGGTCTCCTTGGCTCTAGGGGGTTGGGTATATAAATCCTTCCCTTGTGTCATGCATAGCGGGCTTTCCCTGCCTTCATGTGCTGCATTGTGATGCCTCTCGGGTTGCTTCCCTTGAGGCGTCACGGTCAGTTGTGTGGGTTGATGGTTGTGCTTACGCGATTGTGTGGGAGTGGTGGATGGTTGTCAAGATACTGCGGTCTCCCTTTTTTGGGAAGGGAACGTTGGTCTCGTTGGCACCCTCATCCGTAAGTGGGGGATTAATTTCTCCTCGCTTTCATTTGGTCCTTGTGCATGTTTCCATGTGAATGATGGAACACGGTTTGGCTTGGTTGGATATCCGTTGAGAACACTAGTCAAATGCTTGTCTCAAAGATCAGTCTGTGCATGTACAGGGACAAACTAACCGAAAGATGGTGATATTGTGAAGGGTCTCATTAAATCAGTGACAAGTTTGACGTTCTCCTCGGTTATACATCAAGCGAAGAATGTGTATCTATTGTTTCGACAAGATACACGAGCGTCGTCACGCAGAGGTGATGACTCATTAAGGGGAATCCTGTCGATTTGGGAAGATGGTTTGGGCTTGTGTTGGGGTCTGAGTGGTTTGCTCAGTCATACCTCAAACATTGCAGATGTGGTTGGTGATGCTACCTGGCTGATCCTTCCATTAGTCATATGCTTGTCCCAAAGATCAGGTGGTGCATGTACAAAGGAAAAACTAATCGAATGGAATTGAATGTTCGGGACGACGGTTTGGGCTTGTGTTGGGGTCTGAGTGGTTAGCTCAGTCATACCTCAAACAATGCAGATGTTGTTGGTGATGCTACATGGCTGATCCTTCAACTAGTCATATGCTTGACTCAAAGATCAGGTCCCGCATGTACAAAGACAAACTAATCGAAAGATGGTGATACTGTGATGGGTCTCATTAAATTAGTGCCAGGGCTGACTTTCTCCTCAGTTATACATCAAGAGAAGAATCCCCAGGTGGGTGAGCTCCACCTAGAAGACCCTCACTTGTCCCTTCGGAGTTCTCCCTGTTGGTAGTGGAATTTTGTCAGTTATGATATACGGGCCCTGTTTATATGCTTGGGTTGAATTCTCTCGCACAATTGCGGTATTGAGCATCATGCAGAGGTGATGACTCATTAATTGGGTTCCTGTCGATTTGGAAAGACGGTTTGGGCTTGTGTTGGGGTCTGAGTGGTCTGCTCAGTCATACCTCAAACATTGCAGATGTGGTTGGTGATGCAACCTGGCTGATCCTTCCATTAGTCATATGCTTGTCCCAAAGATCAGGTTGTGCATGTACAAAGGACAAACTAATGGAACGGAATTGAATGTTCGGGATGATGGTTTGGGCTTGTGTTGGGGTTTGAGTGGTGAGCTCAGTCATACCTCAAACAATGCAGATGATGTTGGTGATGCTACATGGCTGATCCTTCTACTAGTCATATGCTTGTCTCAAAGATCAGGTTGTGCATGATCAGTTGTGTGGGTTGATGGTTGCCCTTATGCGATTGTGTGGAAGTGGTGGATGGTTGTCAAGATACTGCGGTCTCCCTTTTTTGGGAATGGAACGTTGGTCTCGTTGGCGCTAGGGGGTTGGGTATATCAATCCTTCCCTTGTGTCATGCATAGCGGGCTTTCCCTGCCTTCATGTGCTGCATTGTGATGCCTCTCGGGTTGCTTCCCTCGAGGTGTGACGGTCAGTTGTGTGGGTTGATGGTTGTGCTTACGCGATTGTGTGGGAGTGGTGGATGGTTGTCAAGATACTGCGGTCTCCCTTTTTTGGGAAGGGAACGTTGGTCTCGTTGGCACCCTCATCCGTAAGTGGGGGTTTAATTTCTCCTCGCTTTCATTTGGTCCTTGTACATGTTTCCATGTGAATGATGGAACACGGTTTGGCTTGGTTGGATATCCGATGAGAACACTAGTCATATGCTTGTCTCAAAGATCAGTCTGTGCATGTACAGGGACAAACTAACCGAAAGATGGTGATACTGTGAAGGGTCTCATTAAATCAGTGACAAGTTTGACGTTCTCCTCGGTTATACATCAAGCGAAGAATGTGTATCTATTGTTTTTGCAAGATACACGAGCGTCATGCAGAGGTGATGACTAATTAAGGGGAAACATGTCGATTTGGGAAGATGGTTTGGGCTTGTGTTGGGGTCTGAGTGGTTTGCTCAGTCATACCTCAAACATTGCAGATGTGGTTGGTGATGCTACCTGGCTGATCCTTCCATTAGTCATATGCTTGTATCAAAGATCAGGTTGTGCATGTACAAAGGACAAACTAATCGAATGGAATTGAATGCTCGGGACGACGGTTTAGGCTTGTGTTGGGGTCTGAGTGGTCTGCTCAGTCATACCTCAAACATTGCAGATGTGGTTAGTGACGCTACATGGGTGATCCTTCCACTAGTCATATGCGTGTCTCAAAGATCAGGTCCTGCATGTACAAGGACAAACTAATCGAAAGATGGTGATACTGTGAAGGGTCTCATTAAATCAGTGACACGGCTGACTTTCTCCTCGGTTATACATCAAGCGAAGAATCCCCAGGTGGGTGAGCTCCACCTAGAAGAACCTCACTTGTCCCTTTGGAGTTCTCCCTGTTGGTAGTGGAATTTTGTTGGTGCTGATGTAAGGGCCCCGTCTATATGCTTGGGTTGAATTCTCTCGCACAATTTTGGTTTCGGGTTCCAAGGGCTTGCTAAAAAGACGATGCGATACTAGACAGATATAACTTGGATGGGATGATGATAGATGAGCATGGTTGGTGTCCTGGTTCTTGGTTAAAAGTTTCGCAACGGTGGTTGAGTTCTTTTGAATGGTGGGATGTGGGGGGTGCGGCGGGACATAGGGCCTCCGTTCCTGTCATGACTCCTTTTCCTCAACGTCCCTGGAGCGTTGTGGGTTCGTCTGCTTAAAATCTGCCTCATGGCGGTTGAGTTCCTTCGGAAGGTGGGATGTGGGAGGCATGGCGGTGGGACGCTGTAATTCCTTTTCCTCACCGGTGGGATGTGGGGGGCATTGGAAAGAATGGGTTTTTGCCCAGTCTCATGCCGTGCCCGCCTTTTTCCTCACCTTTCATGGAGCGTTGCGGTTCGGGCTTGCTTAAAAGGCCACCTGTTGGTGGCGGAGTTCCTTGGATGGTGGGATGTGGGAGGCATGGTGGGTTGGTGTTCCTTTGTCGTCCCTCGACGCTCCTGCCCTTCCCTCGCCTTCTCTAGAGCAGTGCGGCTCTGCTTGCTTAAAAGCTGCCTCAGGGCGGTTGAGTTGCTGCGGATGGTGGGATGTGGGGGGCGCGGCGGGATTGGGTTTTTGCCCCGTCCCCTGACGTGCCTGCCTTTTCCTCCCCGTCTGTGGAGCATTGCGGGCTGGGTGCTTAAATACCGCCTCACGGTTTGTGGGATCCTGTGGATGGTGGGATGTGGGCGGCGCGGCGGGACATAGGACCCCCGTACCTACCATGACTCCTTTTCCTCGACGTCTCTTGAGCGTTGCTGGTTCGTCTGCTTAAAAGCTGCCTCATGGCGGTTGAGTTCCTACGGAATGTGAGATGTGGGAGGCACGGCGGGATGGGGGTTTCCCTCCTCATCCCCTGACGTTCCTACCTTTTTCCTCACTGGTGGGATGTGGGGGGTATGGGTGGGATTGGGTTGTTTCCCCGTCCTGTCGTACCCACCTTTTTCCTCACCTTTCATGGAGCGTTGCGGGTCGGGCTTTGCTTAAAATCCACTGATTGTGGTTGAGTTCTTGCAGATGTTGGGATGTGGGAGGCATGGTGGGATTGGGTTCCTTTGTCGTCCCTTGCTGTACCGCCTTTTCCTCACCTTCTCTGGAGCGTTGTGGAATTTTGGTAGTGGTTCAAGCGCGAAACTGTCGGTATCACCAGGATGCGAGAGCGTGCTCCTAAATTTCTCATTCAGTGATATTCCATGCGAACCATAGCAAGCTGCCTTGGGCAATGATTGGTGGGAGTGCTTTGCTCAACGCATTGTCGGGGCCACGTGCGAGTTATTTGGGTCCTAAGAAACTCACACCAACAGGGTAACGATTTCCATGGTTCATTATTGGACAAGTTGGGGTGCCTTCCTCCTCAGTCATGCCTTGGGTGATGATGTTCATAAGGGTGGCTTGAGAATGTGTATCTACTGTTTTTGCAAGATACACGAGCGTCATGCAGAGGTGATGACTAATTAAGGGGAAACATGTCGATTTGGGAAGAGATGGTTCGGGCTTGTGTTGGGGTCTGAGTGGTCTGCTCAGTCATACCTCAAACATTGCAGATGTGGTTGGTGATGGTACCCGGTTGATCTTTCCATTAGTCATATGATTGTCTCAAAGATCAGGCTGTGCATGTACGAAGGACAAACTAATCGAATGGAATTGAATGCTCGGGACGACGGTTTGGGCTTGTGTTGGGGTCTGAGTGGTCTGCTCAGTCATACCTCAAACATTGCAGATGTGGTTGGTGATGCTATATGGTTGATCCTTCCACTAGTCATATGCCTGTCTCAAAGATCAGGTCCCGCATGTAAAGGACAAACTAATCGAAAGATGGTGATACTGTGACGGGTCTCATTAAATCAGTGCCAGGGCTGACTTTCTCCTCGGTTATACCTCAAGCGAAGAATCCCCAGGTGGGTGAGCTCCACCTTGAAGACCCTCACTTGTCCCTTTGGAGTTCTCCCTGTTGGTAGTGGAATTTTGTTGGTGCTGATGTACGGGCCCCGTCTATATGCTTGGGTTGAATTCTCTCGCACAATTTTGGTTTCGGGTTCCAAGGGCTTGCTAAAAAGACGATGCGATACTAGACAGATATAACTTGGATGGGATGATGATAGATGAACTTGGTTGGTGTCCTGGTTCTTGGTTAAAAGTTTCGCAACGGTGGTTGAGTTCTTTTGAATGGTGGGATGTGGGGGGTGCGGCGGGACATAGGGCCTCTGTTCCTGTCATGACTCCTTTTCCTCAACGTCCCTGGAGCGTTGTGGGTTCGTCTGCTTAAAATCTGCCTCACGGCGGTTGAGTTCCTTCGGAAGGTGGGATGTGGGAAGCATGGCGGTGGGACGCTGTAATTCCTTTTCCTCACCGGTGGGATGTGGGGGGCATTGGAAAGAATGGGTTTTTGCCCAGTCTCATGCCGTGCCCGCCTTTTTCCTCACCTTTCATGGAGCGTTGCGGTTCGGGCTTGCTTAAAAGGCCACCTGTTGGTGGCGGAGTTCCTTGGATGGTGGGATGTGGGAGGCATGGTGGGTTGGTGTTCCTTTGTCGTCCCTCGACGCTCCTGCCCTTCCCTCGCCTTCTCTAGAGCAGTGCGGCTTTGCTTGCTTAAAAGCTGCCTCAGGGTGGTTGAGTTGCTGCGGATGGTGGGATGTGGGGGGCGCGGCGGGATTGGGTTTTTGCCCCGTCCCCTGACGTGCCTGCCTTTTCCTCCCCGTCTGTGGAGCATTGCGGGCTGGGTGCTTAAATACCGCCTCACGGTTTGTGGGATCCTGTGGATGGTGGGATGTGGGCGGCGCGGCGGGACATAGGACCCCCGTACCTACCATGACTCCTTTTCCTCGACGTCTCTTGAGCGTTGCTGGTTCGTCTGCTTAAAAGCTGCCTCATGGCGGTTGAGTTCCTACGGAATGTGAGATGTGGGAGGCACGGCGGGATGGGGGTTTCCCTCCTCATCCCCTGACGTTCCTACCTTTTCCCTCACTGGTGGGATGTGGGGGGTATGGGCGGGATTGGGTTGTTTCCCCGTCCTGTCGTACCCACCTTTTTCCTCACCTTTCATGGAGCGTTGCGGGTCGGGCTTTGCTTAAAATCCACTGAGTGTGGTTGAGTTCTTGCAGATGTTGGGATGTGGGAGGCATGTTGGGATTGGGTTCCTTTGTCGTCCCTTGCTGTACCGCCTTTTCCTCACCTTCTCTGGAGCGTTGTGGAATTTTGGTAGTGGTTCAAGCGCGAAACTGTCGGTATCACCAGGATGCGAGAGCGTGCTCCTAAATTTCTCATTCAGCGATATTCCATGCGAACCATAGCAAGCTGCCTTGGGCAATGATTGGTGGGAGTGCTTTGCTCAACGCATTGTCGGGGCCACGTGCGAGTTATTTGTGTCCTAAGAAACTCACACCAACAGGGTAACGATTTCCATGGTTCATTATTGGACAAGTTGGGGTGCCTTCCTCCTCAGTCATGCCTTGGGTGATGATGTTCATAAGGGTGGCTTGAGAATGTGTATCTACTGTTTCTGCAAGATACACGAGCGTCATGCGGAGGTGATGACTCATTAAGGGGAATCCTGTCGATTTGGGAAGATGGTTGGGGCTTGTGTTGGGGTCTGAGTGGTCTGCTCAGTCATACCTCAAACATTGCAGATGTGGTTGGTGATGCTACCTGGCTGATCCTTCCATTAGTCATATGCTTGTCTCAAAGATCAGGTTGTGCATGTACAAAGGACAAACTAATCGAACAGAATTGAATGTTCGGGACGACGGTTTGGGCTTGTGTTGGGGTCTGAGTGGTCAGCTCAGTCATACCCCAAACAATGCAGATGTTGTTGGTGATGCTACATGGCTGATCCTTCCACTAGTCATATGCCTGTCTCAAAGATCAGGTCCCGCATGTAAAGGACAAACTAATCGAAAGATGGTGATACTGTGACGGGTCTCATTAAATCAGTGCCAGGGGTGACTTTCTCCTCGGTTATATCTCAAGCGAAGAATCCCCAGGTGGGTGAGCTCCACCTAGAAGACCCTCACTTGTCCCTTTGGAGTTCTCCCTGTTGGTAGTGGAATTTTTTTGGTGCTGATGTAGGGGCCCCGTCTATATGCTTGGGTTGAATTCTCTCGCACAATTGCGGTTCCGTCTTCCAAGGGCTTGCTAAAAATACGATGCGATACTAGACAGATATAACTTGGATGGGATGATGATAGATGAGCATGGTTGGTGTCCTGGTTCTTGGTTAAAAGTTTCGCAACGGTGGTTGAGTTCTTTTGAATGGTGGGATGTGGGGGGTGCGGCGGGACATAGGGCCTCCGTTCCTGTCATGACTCCTTTTCCTCAACGTCCCTGGAGCGTTGTGGGTTCGTCTGCTTAAAATCTGCCTCATGGCGGTTGAGTTCCTTCGGAAGGTGGGATGTGGGAGGTATGGCGGTGGGACGCTGTAATTCCTTTTCCTCACCGGTGGGATGTGGGGGGCATTGGAAAGAATGGGTTTTTGCCCAGTCTCATGCCGTGCCCGCCTTTTTCCTCACCTTTCATGGAGCGTTGCGGTTCGGGCTTGCTTAAAAGGCCACCTGTCGGTGGCGGAGTTCCTTGGATGGTGGGATGTGGGAGGCATGGTGGGTTGGTGTTCCTTTGTCGTCCCTCGACGCTCCTGCCCTTCCCTCGCCTTCTCTAGAGCAGTGCGGCTTGGCTTGCTTAAAAGCCGCCTCAGGGTGGTTGAGTTGCTGCGGATGGTGGGATGTGGGAGGCGCGGCGGGATTGGGTTTTTGCCCCGTCCCCTGACGTGCCTGCCTTTTCCTCCCCGTCTGTGGAGCATTGCGGGCTGGGTGCTTAAATACCGCCTCACGGTTTGTGGGATCCTGTGGATGGTGGGATGTGGGCGGCGCGGCGGGACATAGGACCCCCGTACCTACCCTGACTCCTTTTCCTTGACGTCTCTTGAGCGTTGCTGGTTCGTCTGCTTAAAAGCTGCCTCATGGCGGTTGAGTTCCTACGGAATGTGAGATGTGGGAGGCACGGCGGGATGGGGGTTTCCCTCCTCATCCCCTGACGTTCCTACCTTTTTCCTCACTGGTGGGATGTGGGGGGTATGGGCGGGATTGGGTTGTTTCCCCGTCCTGTCGTACCCACCTTTTTCCTCACCTTTCATGGAGCGTTGCGGGTCGGGTTATGCTTAAAAGCCACCGAGTGTGGTTGAGTTCTTGCAGATGTTGGGATGTGGGAGGCATGGTGGGATTGGGTTCCTTTGTCGTCCCTTGCTGTACCGCCTTTTCCTCACCTTCTCTGGAGCGTTGTGGAATTTTGGTAGTGGTTCAAGCGCGAAACTGTCGGTATCACCAGGATGCGAGAGCGTGCTCCTAAATTTCTCATTCAGCGATATTTCATGCGAACCATAGCAAGCTGCCTTGGGCAATGATTGGTGGGAGTGCTTTGCTCAACGCATTGTCGGGGCCACGTGCGAGTTATTTGGGTCCTAAGAAACTCTCACCAACAGGGTGACGATTTCCATGGTTCATTATTGGACAAGTTGGGGTGCCTTCCTCCTCAGCCATGCCTTGGGTGATGATGTTCATAAGGGTGGCTTGAGAATGTGTATCTACTGTTTCTGCAAGATACACGAGCGTCATGCGGAGGTGATGACTCATTAAGGGGAATCCTGTCGATTTGGGAAGATGGTTGGGGCTTGTGTTGGGGTCTGAGTGGTCTGCTCAGTCATACCTCAAACATTGCAGATGTGGTTGGTGATGCTACCTGGCTGATCCTTCCATTAGTCATATGCTTGTCTCAAAGATCAGGTTGTGCATGTACAAAGGACAAACTAATTGAACAGAATTGAATGTTCGGGACGACGGTTTGGGCTTGTGTTGGGGTCTGAGTGGTCAGCTCAGTCATACCCCAAACAATGCAGATGTTGTTGGTGATGCTACATGGCTGATCCTTCCACTAGTCATATGCCTGTCTCAAAGATCAGGTCCCGCATGTAAAGGACAAACTAATCGAAAGATGGTGATACTGTGACGGGTCTCATTAAATCAGTGCCAGGGGTGACTTTCTCCTCGGTTATATCTCAAGCGAAGAATCCCCAGGTGGGTGAGCTCCACCTAGATGACCCTCACTTGTCCCTTTGGAGTTCTCCCTGTTGGTAGTGGAATTTTTTTGGTGCTGATGTAGGGGCCCCGTCTATATGCTTGGGTTGAATTCTCTCGCACAATTGCGGTTCCGTCTTCCAAGGGCTTGCTAAAAAGACGATGCGATACTAGACAGATATAACTTGGATGGGATGATGATAGATGAGCATGGTTGGTGTCCTGGTTCTTGGTTAAAAGTTTCTCAACGGTGGTTGAGTTCTTTTGAATGGTGGGATGTGGGGGGTGCGGCGGGACATAGGGCCTCCGTTCCTGTCATGACTCCTTTTCCTCAACGTCCCTGGAGCGTTGTGGGTTCGTCTGCTTAAAATCTGCCTCATGGCGGTTGAGTTCCTTCGGAAGGTGGGATGTGGGAGGCATGGCGGTGGGACGCTGTAATTCCTTTTCCTCACCGGTGGGATGTGGGGGGCATTGGAAAGAATGGGTTTTTGCCCAGTCTCATGCCGTGCCCGCCTTTTTCCTCACCTTTCATGGAGCGTTGCGGTTCGGGCTTGCTTAAAAGGCCACCTGTCGGTGGCGGAGTTCCTTGGATGGTGGGATGTGGGAGGCATGGTGGGTTGGTGTTCCTTTGTCGTCCCTCGACGCTCCTGCCCTTCCCTCGCCTTCTCTAGAGCAGTGCGGCTTGGCTTGCTTAAAAGCCGCCTCAGGGTGGTTGAGTTGCTGCGGATGGTGGGATGTGGGAGGCGCGGCGGGATTGGGTTTTTGCCCCGTCCCCTGACGTGCCTGCCTTTTCCTCCCCGTCTGTGGAGCATTGCGGGCTGGGTGCTTAAATACCGCCTCACGGTTTGTGGGATCCTGTGGATGGTGGGATGTGGGCGGTGCGGCGGGACATAGGACCCCCGTACCTACCCTGACTCCTTTTCCTTGACGTCTCTTGAGCGTTGCTGGTTCGTCTGCTTAAAAGCTGCCTCATGGCGGTTGAGTTCCTACGGAATGTGAGATGTGGGAGGCACGGCGGGATGGGGGTTTCCCTCCTCATCCCCTGACGTTCCTACCTTTTTCCTCACTGGTGGGATGTGGGGGGTATGGGCGGGATTGGGTTGTTTCCCCGTCCTGTCGTACCCACCTTTTTCCTCACCTTTCATGGAGCGTTGCGGGTCGGGCTATGCTTAAAAGCCACCGAGTGTGGTTGAGTTCTTGCAGATGTTGGGATGTGGGAGGCATGGTGGGATTGGGTTCCTTTGTCGTCCCTTGCTGTACCGCCTTTTCCTCACCTTCTCTGGAGCGTTGTGGAATTTTGGTAGTGGTTCAAGCGCGAAACTGTCGGTATCACCAGGATGCGAGAGCGTGCTCCTAAATTTCTCATTCAGCGATATTTCATGCGAACCATAGCAAGCTGCCTTGGGCAATGATTGGTGGGAGTGCTTTGCTCAACGCATTGTCGGGGCCACGTGCGAGTTATTTGGGTCCTAAGAAACTCACACCAACAGGGTGACGATTTCCATGGTTCATTATTGGACAAGTTGGGGTGCCTTCCTCCTCAGCCATGCCTTGGGTGATGATGTTCATAAGGGTGGCTTGAGAATGTGTATCTACTGTTTCTGCAAGATACACGAGCGTCATGCGGAGGTGATGACTCATTAAGGGGAATCCTGTCGATTTGGGAAGATGGTTGGGGCTTGTGTTGGGGTCTGAGTGGTCTGCTCAGTCATACCTCAAACATTGCAGATGTGGTTGGTGATGCTACCTGGCTGATCCTTCCATTAGTCATATGCTTGTCTCAAAGATCAGGTTGTGCATGTACAAAGGACAAACTAATCGAACAGAATTGAATGTTCGGGACGACGGTTTGGGCTTGTGTTGGGGTCTGAGTGGTCAGCTCAGTCATACCCCAAACAATGCAGATGTTGTTGGTGATGCTACATGGCTGATCCTTCCACTAGTCATATGCCTGTCTCAAAGATCAGGTCCCGCATGTAAAGGACAAACTAATCGAAAGATGGTGATACTGTGACGGGTCTCATTAAATCAGTGCCAGGGGTGACTTTCTCCTCGGTTATATCTCAAGCGAAGAATCCCCAGGTGGGTGAGCTCCACCTAGATGACCCTCACTTGTCCCTTTGGAGTTCTCCCTGTTGGTAGTGGAATTTTTTTGGTGCTGATGTAGGGGCCCCGTCTATATGCTTGGGTTGAATTCTCTCGCACAATTGCGGTTCCGTCTTCCAAGGGCTTGCTAAAAAGACGATGCGATACTAGACAGATATAACTTGGATGGGATGATGATAGATGAGCATGGTTGGTGTCCTGGTTCTTGGTTAAAAGTTTCTCAACGGTGGTTGAGTTCTTTTGAATGGTGGGATGTGGGGGGTGCGGCGGGACATAGGGCCTCCGTTCCTGTCATGACTCCTTTTCCTCAACGTCCCTGGAGCGTTGTGGGTTCGTCTGCTTAAAATCTGCCTCATGGCGGTTGAGTTCCTTCGGAAGGTGGGATGTGGGAGGCATGGCGGTGGGACGCTGTAATTCCTTTTCCTCACCGGTGGGATGTGGGGGGCATTGGAAAGAATGGGTTTTTGCCCAGTCTCATGCCGTGCCCGCCTTTTTCCTCACCTTTCATGGAGCGTTGCGGTTCGGGCTTGCTTAAAAGGCCACCTGTCGGTGGCGGAGTTCCTTGGATGGTGGGATGTGGGAGGCATGGTGGGTTGGTGTTCCTTTGTCGTCCCTCGACGCTCCTGCCCTTCCCTCGCCTTCTCTAGAGCAGTGCGGCTTGGCTTGCTTAAAAGCCGCCTCAGGGTGGTTGAGTTGCTGCGGATGGTGGGATGTGGGAGGCGCGGCGGGATTGGGTTTTTGCCCCGTCCCCTGACGTGCCTGCCTTTTCCTCCCCGTCTGTGGAGCATTGCGGGCTGGGTGCTTAAATACCGCCTCACGGTTTGTGGGATCCTGTGGATGGTGGGATGTGGGCGGCGCGGCGGGACATATGACCCCCGTACCTACCATGACTCCTTTTCCTCGACGTCTCTTGAGCGTTGCTGGTTCGTCTGCTTAAAAGCTGCCTCATGGCGGTTGAGTTCCTACGGAATGTGAGATGTGGGAGGCACGGCGGGATGGGGGTTTCCCTCCTCATCCCCTGACGTTCCTACCTTTTTCCTCACTGGTGGGATGTGGGGGGTATGGGCGGGATTGGGTTGTTTCCCCGTCCTGTCGTACCCACCTTTTTCCTCACCTTTCATGGAGCGTTGCGGGTCGGGCTATGCTTAAAAGCCACCGAGTGTGGTTGAGTTCTTGCAGATGTTGGGATGTGGGAGGCATGGTGGGATTGGGTTCCTTTGTCGTCCTTTGCTGTACCTGCCTTTTCCTCACCTTCTCTGGAGCGTTGTGGGATTTTGGTAGTGGTTCAAGCGCGAAACTGTCGGTATCACCAGGATGAGAGACCGTGCTCCTAAATTTCCCATTCAGTGATATTCCATGCGAACCGTAGCAAGCTTCCTTGGGCAGTGATTTGCGGGAGTGCTTTGCCCAACGCATTGTCGGGGCCACCTGTGAGTTATTTGGGTCCTGAGAAACTCACACCACCAGGCAAACGGTTGCCATGGTTCATTATTGGACAAGT